>JAHZNE010007845.1:0-14316 GCA_027744055.1 Callyntrura sp. NNG-2020 | reverse complement strand
GGGTCTGAGAGTGTATTACTACGGCTGCGGTGTTGACTGACGTTTTGGCTGGAGTTTTGTTGACGCCAAGATTTTTTTTCCGAGGCAGTAATAAGTATTCCAGGATTCCTGTATCATTATAATAATTCCTGTGGTAGCAATATTGGCCGTCGTCCTCGTAAGAAGGAGGAAGACGACGACGACGACGACTGTGTCGACAGGATAAGAGGATTCTTGTTTGTACCTCATTTTTCTGCTTATTTCGCTCTCCCTGCCACTCCTGTAAGCAAAGTCTTCTTAAGTCTTCTTTACTTTCAAGTTTTCGTGTCATTGCCTTTCTTGGCTGGATGGTTACAGTCATGTAGACTTGACTAGCGACAATAAGCTTCCCCGCGTCTACTTACCCAGGCAGCGAGAGATTTTTTTTTCGCTCTTTCTTTCGCTGGAAAGAATTTAGAGAAGAGCTAAGTGGCTCAAAGAAAGCTCTGTGAAGGGGAGAAAAGGGGAAAATGCGAGTGACTCCACACTCGACGAACCTGAGCAGGCTTCCGGCTTACATATTACCATCCAATCAGGTTGTTCTTTAGAGAGAGAGAAAAAAAATGTATTATTACTTCGACCACCTACATCCCCTCACTCTCGAGCCAAAAGCCGTTGGAGAAAAGATGAATACGGGGAATATTAATTTAAAAATGAAAAAAATAGCTTGTTTGAGATTGAGTCTTTTGCTCTCTCTCTCTCTCTCTCTCTCTGTCTCCTTTCTCTCCCCCTCTTGCTGGGAGAAAACAGGAAACATCATCTCTCCCACGAAAAGCTTTCATAATAGCAACACTGAGAGTCTTGTTCGTCATTGTGTCGTCATAATATTAGCATATTACCCCTCGTCAGCAGAAGTGGCGGAGTGGAGTCAGCAGAACCGAGAAAAAAATATCATTTTGACATACCAGCTGGTCCTTCTCTCTTACAACAGGGGGAATTGAATTGGGGCGTTTGGCTGGATCGGGCGTATTGCGTATTACACAAATTTATTATCGTCATCATCATCATCATCATCATCATCATCATTACCAGCGCCAAAAGTGTGATTACTTTCCCCTTTATGACTATCTGTAAGAGTGCTGCTGCTGAGAGGCAATAAGACTACATCCTTCAAGGATCACGGGACATTCGGATCAAAAGAAGCAGAGCCCTTGTACAAATGAGCGAACTAACTACGCCGCAGCTAATGAAATCATTACCGTTTTGGGCGAATGTAATCCCCCGACTGATTTTCAAGACGGGCACACTTAAACTATTTTTAGGGAAGAAGACAGCGCTAAAAAAGGGGGAAATTTCCAGGTGAATTTGAGGAAACAATTTTCTGTTCTCGTTCCCCCAGCCCTCATGTCTCCCTTCGAAGCGCACATTTTAATTCAACAAATGCCCGTTCCCCCCTCCCTGTTGTCTGGTGCTCCTGCCCTCCCCCCGAAGGAGACGGCGGCGACCACAAAACACGCCAGCGAAAGAGTTTTGGAAGAAGCCCTCCAATCCCGCCGTTTAAACCCAAATCTCCCGTTTAAAAGGGAGAGTCTACTTTCCACCGCCATCAAAAGGGGGTGCAGTGGCGTTGTCAAACTTTTCCTCGAGCACGGCGCGGATCCGAATTTGAAAAGTTATGAAAATGGGCGGTATGAGCCCGCTCTCATCACCGCCGTCCGTTACAAATCCCTGCGGTGTGTGCAAATCCTCCTGGAGCAGGGCGCAAACTTGAGAGAAACCAACTTTTACGGGTACGTTCGTACGTTCATACATACGCGCTGCTTTATACTTTTACTTCGTTTTTGGCCCCCCAGCAAAAAGGAAGAGATGCATTCAGAGGAGCAGAGTGTATTCGCGGGGGATCTCATAAAACAAAAGTGGAACATAGTCGCGCCTTCTCTTTTCCTCACCCACGACGAGCAATTTAATAGAACGCTACCGGGGGAAAATGTATGCACCGCGGAAAATAGTTGAAACGCCTCCAATAAAAATATTTTTCAAATCCCAAAAAATGAGTCCCAAATAAAACGTCAAGATAAACGTGTGTGTGTGTGTGTGTGTGTGTGGGAAAGGGAACATGCATCTCGGGTTCCCTTTTGTGTAAATCAAACCCGGAGAGCTCTCTCTAAGCTCTGGCATTTTTTATGGTTTTATTGGGATGTTATTACGAGCAGTGTGTTTTATGGGGTTATTTTTTCTCCTTGTGCCCACAGGACCAACGCCATATTTCAAGCGGTTCATGAAAATGCGTTTGAAATTTTAAACTCCCTTCTCCTCCATGACACCGACGACAACGGCAAGCCAGGGCAATCTGGAGGAAATGCGGCTCCCTCGAAGAAAAATTATTGTCAGCCGCAGCAGTACCGCCCAGGGAAGGACGACGTGCCAACAGGAAAAGTTTTACAGTGGTCGTCCGCATCATCGTCGTCAATTTCTCCCACTTTCCTCCTGCCAACTCCAAAAAGAGGAACTGGAGGGCCCGCAGCAGCAGCAGCAGCAGCAACGACAGAAGCAGGAGCAAATGCCGGGTTAAAGGGACAACAGTCATTTAATAAGAATACTAATAAAAGTAGGAAAGGCCACGATGTCGACGACGACGACGACGACGATGATGATGATCATGTGCTGTGCCCTTTCTACTACGCCCTCCACCAAGCGCTGTCATATCCCAGCAAGCGAATCTCTCTCGGCCTTCTTCTCCAGTCATATTATAAATGCAAATGTGTTCAAGAAATTACCCGAGGCTGGCCCAGCACACCAGGAAACAGCAGCTGTAGCACCAGCAGCCCTCGCCGTACTAATGCTCCTTCTAATATGCCTACTCCACTCCTCCAAACAAATTTCCCGATACTGGACGACTATCGTCATCATCATCATCATCATCATCATCATCATCATCATCATCATCATCATCAACATCACCATCAAGAGCTCCAGGAATGTCTGAAACTGGTGCGGCTTCTTAGCACAGCCAACTTTTTCCCTTTTGTTGCTCCTGCAGGCAGAAAGGCTAAATCTGTTCCGAGAACGGGAAGACACGATAATGATGATGATGATGATCATGTCCAGCAGCAGGAGGAGGAGGAAAGAGCGCATTATTATTACAACGCACATCATCGTCATCCTCCTGATAGTTTGTTACATGTTGATAATGACAACGATATTAGGTTTCAGCTTTCCCTTCTAACAACGGCGAGGGAACAAAGCGGCGGAGAAGAAAAGGAGCTTATGTCGACGAGACCCCCGGAAAACTTGTATCTTTACAAGGCGTACAAAATCCAGGGAAAATGTCATGCCATAAAAGAGAATGAGTCATCACCCTCCCCCTCCTCCTCCCCCGCTTCCTCTTTGCAAAGTAGACCAGCGACTAACTACGTGGTTCTCGTGGGACCTTTGAAGCTCTCCTGTATATCAAGAGAAGTGATCCGCGATCAAATTAGGAAAGCTACTAGACGCCGTAGTAGGACTCCCCCTCCAACAAATGATCAGAAGGACGTTGATGATCCTGTTAAAACTCGGAAAAGTGCTCCCAGCAGCAGCAGCAGCAGCAGAGTCCCGGGTAGCCACAGCCTTCCTCTTATGACTGTTGCTGCGCCTCATTATCATCCCCACCACCACCGTGACGATAATGATAAGCTAATAACCCCGTTACAATCAAACCAGGAAAAAGAGGGAACAACAGCAGCAACCCAATTTGGAGCAACAAAAGCGGCAAATGTGAAAGTTCTCCGGAAGAAACAACAGAAAACGAGTTTTCGGGGAAGATGTGAAGCGCTAATGATGCCGTCGCCTTTGATAGATTACATTTTGTATAGAAACATTAGCTGGAGTAGGCCTCCTCCCCCCAGAAAAGGGGTGGGCGTTGGGGGCACTCAGGCGAAAAAAAACAAGGGGATAGTACCCCACCGGTCTGTCGGCAACAGCCGTGGTAGTAATGACATTGACAATATGCAGCTAATTAAGAGGGACCCCGAGTTAAACACCAGCTACTACGCCATTTTTATTTATTAGGAGAGGAGTGTGGGTGTAATTAATTATAATTTCTACATTTGCACCCGACACACGTGCCCAATAGTGTGGGGATGTGTGTGCCTCTTGATTTTTCTATTGATCTTTCTTCAGAGTGGTGGTGTGGAATGGGGCTTTCTCTCTCTCTCTCTCTCTCGTTGTAATAACGACGTAGGGATATGCAAACGAAGGAAGGACTCGGGTGAATTATGTAAATTTTTTCCCATTAAGCATCCTTGACGCGAGCTCTCATGTTCCGTGTGTTTGAGTAAGCCTCTTGTAGACATTGTCGGGTCACCATGTAATATTACTTGCTTCTCTCTCTCTCTCTTTCTTTCTATCTCTCTATCTCTGTCTCTGACAAGGGGAGAATATACAGACGTGCAATACGTATCTATTATTGGTTTAAAAAGAAACTTTTTAGTGGGAGCGCCATAACGGGAAAAGTTTCCCACTTTATTTTATTCTCTTTTCAAAGGGTGTTTTGTCTCTCTCGGAGAAAAATAAGAAAAAGGTCTCCCCGTACAGGCGGCACAGCCCCAGAGTGTGGTAATACGGGGCAACTGCCATCCAAACTTCAATTTTTCTCGCCGCTGCTTGACATCGTCAAAATGAGACGGCGAGAGAGAGAGAGAGAGAACCGAGTGTGAAGACGTTGACAACCAAACGGCGTTCCCTCCCGTCATCATCCTCCTATCAGCAGCAGAGCAACATGTTTTACAAGATGTAACGTATGCTACGTGTGTGTGTGTACTTTCCCGTATAACCGGGAGAAGATAAAATTATATCCTTTGAGGGGAATCAGGAAATGTAAAAAGGTCATTTTATTTAACAAGTGCGGGGGCACGCTGACAAAAGGAGAAAACTGCTTATTTGCGTGTCTCTCTCTCTCTCTCTCTCTCTCTCTAAAGCTCTCTTCCTTTCTGGTCGATCTCTCCTCCCCCCCTTCCTCCCCCTCCAATACCCTTCCCTCCAAACAAAAGAAGCAGCCGAGAGGAAAAAGGGGAAGAGTAAGAAAGGAAAGAGAAGAAGGAGCGCATCACTATTAGAGAACATCTTGAACATTTCATTTTGTTAAAAATACCATGCATCGAGTGTGTTTCATTTTCTCTCTCTCTCTGTTTTCTCTTATGTTGCTTTTCATTTCAACTTTTCCCATTTCATGTCTACTTTTTATACATATTTCGCGGGTGTCATGTTTCTTGTTGTTGAAACATTACAAGGTGTATCGTCTCTTTTAGGGGGAGGCACAAGGTACATTCATAATAGCACAGTAGTAGCTCCTACTTAGAGACACGCCATCGTGTGTGTGGGTGTGTGTGTGTGTGTTTTTTCTGTAGTTTTTTACGATGACAAAGATAATGTCAGTCCATAACGCGATAAATGTAGGGAAAATGCTTTTAGGGATTGACTAAAGTGGGTAAGAAAGAAAGAAAAAGTGTTTGGATGTGTGTGTCTATGAGGGAGAAGAGAGTCGAGATTTTAAGACGGTCCTTTTTTGTCCTTTTTCCTGGAAATTTCCA
Source organism: Callyntrura sp. NNG-2020 (assembly GCA_027744055.1). Taxonomy (NCBI): domain Eukaryota; kingdom Metazoa; phylum Arthropoda; class Collembola; order Entomobryomorpha; family Paronellidae; genus Callyntrura; species Callyntrura sp. NNG-2020. Next base: position 8,788 of record JAHZNE010007845.1, on the reverse strand, counting down.
ACGCTGCCAGCAAACAGCAAGAGAGAGAGAGAGAGAGAGAGAGAGAGAGTATTATATTACGTACATGCCCGCCGTAATATATAACAACAAACGAGCAGACTTAGCTATACACACTATCTCTCTCTGTCTATGTGTGTGCCATTATGCCATTTTCTCCTTTCTTCGCGTTTTCGTCTTGTCTTTTAACTTTCACATTAAGGAAAATGAAAAAGTTCACTGGTTATATATTATATTTACTGGTGGGGAGAGAGAGAGAGAGAAGAGAAAAAAGAGATACAGCGGAGAAACAAGGTGAAATTTTTTTTCTCCTTGGGAAGACACATACACCCAGAGAACATGTGTTACTGTCCTTTTTTTTAGATGGACGTAAAGATACCCTTTTTGTATTGAAGGAAGAATAAAAAACTGGCAAGGTTTTTTTTTGTTTCGGGGCGCGCGTGTATAATGGGGAAAGGGTATCAGGAATCGTCATCGGAAGGGGATATAAAAGTGGAACATGGCAGAGCAATGAAAAATACGGGTAGGTACGACAATACATATTGTATAAAACGTGAGGGAAAGAGAGAAAAGAGGCTGTAAAGTTAACTAGATTTTTAAGTACACTCTTTTATACGTTTATTATTGGAGAAAAAAAGAGAAAGCAGGGGGGGGTGGAAGATATGGGAGATGCAGGACGACGATATGGATGGGAGAAGTTGGTACGTTTTTGAAGTATGTATATGCTGTAGTGTGTGTGTGCGTTATTACGAGAGGAAAATGAAGACAAGTATTTAGGAAGACGAATAGGGAAGAGAGTGAAGGGACAGAGAGAGAGAGAGAGAAAGATGTCATTTTGAGTAATGACTTGCAAGTGAAAACTTTCCTGGGCTTTCTCCCGCCCGTTTTCGGGGTTTAACTGGCAATGAAACTACTGTTTACAGGACAATGGCTGTTTGATGAAGAAAGAAAGAAGGAGACAGGGAGAAAGCGGAAACTGAAAAGTAAAAAGGAAACCAATTCCGGGAGCTCGGCGGTCGTGGTAGCGGACAAAAAGGGAGGTAGAGATGTATATATGTATGAATTTTTGGGAGAAGGATAATACGGGGGTATACATCGTTTTGGCGCATCTGTGTGTGTGTCTGTGTGTGTGTCTGTGTGTGTGAACTGGTGGAAGAGAGGAAAAAGGAACAAAAATGGGTAGTGTACCGTGCAATAGGATGGCGAGTGAGATGGCGTTTTGGATAAGGTGCAGTGGGTGAAAAAAGGAAGGAGTGACAGTGGAATAATGTATACAGCTGTGCTGAGAGAAAGTTTTCACGTTAACGAGCAAATGAATAAGGGATGATGAATAAGAAGACATGGTTACAGCAAAACAGAGCAAGAGAAAGAGAGAAGAGAGAGAGAGAGAGAATGGTGATGGTTCTGCCGTTGTGCAGGTCGAGTTGGGTGTAAAAAGGCTGAAAAGATAGACGTAAGTGTAATGGTAATGGTAAAAATTAAGATTTTGGATTTAGATTAAGGGATTGTGAAATGAGGAGCCATGCTCTACAGAGATATGGACCGGGTAGGATACCCAACATGGTTGGTTGGCTTCGCGGCGAGGTACGGACTCTACCCCATTTTCCCTTTTGTAAATATATGATACTTAAAATAACTGTACTTCAAATTGTATTCTACTTCAAATTTATGTCATTATAAATTCTTGTAAAAATTTAGCACATAATTTGTATAAATGTGTCCCTCCGAAAGCCCAGGATACTTGGTTCACACTAGGGCAACTTTATGTGTAAATTTTTGAAGTGTTTTTAAAATAAATTTTAGATAAATTTAACAAATTATTAACACTGACTGCGAATTGCTTAAAGTTGCTTTTATTACTCCCATGATGTGCATTAAAAGGGCAATCTCAAGGTAATCCACCGTTTCCGTTTTGAAGGACCTACAAATTTTTTACCTACCTCAAATTAAAGTAGCATCCGAACCCCGCCTTTCCTTCTAGTAGCACACCCATAAATAGTTTAGAGGCGACTTTTCCCCAAAATAGAACAATAAGAGAAGTCGCGCGTGAAGTAAAACAGAGAGAGAGGAAAAAGAAGAGAGAGAGAGAGAGAGAGAGAAAGTTTATACAAAACTCGTCCGAACATTAACTTTTTTTTTCTACATGATCCCTTTTGCTCCACACTACCTCCTACCTTCCCCTCTCTTTCCAAGGGTACTTCTCTCCGCCTGTAAATGTCGTTTTGTTGCTCGGCTGCTGCTGCTGTTGTTGTTGTGTATTGTATAGGTTCTAGTTTTGTTAGATACTGCCCGTGTGTACGAACCTATCTCTGGAGAACTTTTGTACTTCATTTCATGTCAAATCGATCCCTGCGGGGCCTTTTGGGTGCTTGCCATCATGATAACGCAACACACATTGCCTGTCGCTCTCTTTACACTCAACTATATTACAACTGCGCCACAACTGATCTCCTCTCCTACTAATGCCACTACTACTATCTCCACTTCTCTCTCTCTCTCTCTCTCTCTCTCTCTCTCTCTCTCTCTCTCTCTCTCTCTCTCTCTCTCTTCTACAAAATGCATGTCATGTGTAATGAAGACTATTACGGGCTATGAAATGGTAACAATTTTAATGATGTGAACACATTAACTTGCTGTTTTCCTCAAATTGGATGATGGCAATGAGCCCCCAGGAGTGTGAGTCAGTTGGCGTGTGAAATAAATGCATTAAAAATATATAGAGAAAGAGAGCAAGAGAGAGAGAGAGAGAGAGAGAGGGAGAGAGAAAATGAAAAAGAGAAAAGCATTTCATTTTGGGGCGTGCGTCTTGTTTATGTATGCTTTTTGGTTGGGTGCTTTTTCAAGCCTTTTATGAACACGCGGCCACACACTATATCGCCTCTGCTGCTTCTGCTGCTGCTGTAAGTTGGTGGACCGATTATGATTATGATGATTGTAAAAATGAATTATTTCTTCTAGGCAGTTGTTGTGGAATCAGGGAAATGGGCTTATAAAAATGAAACTGCCACAATTACTTTTGTATTTTACTTCCACCACCACCATCATCGTCGTCAGCAACATCGGGAAACCATGGTGTGCCTATGCCAGTATATCACGCATATCTCTTTATTCCATAGAAGCACACTTATAGAGTCTCCTGATCATCACAACCGTAATGGCAGAAAAAATAGTAAATTTCTACCGAGGAATAAAAAGCAGAAAATATGGTCGCTGCCTCCAATAATTCTGTCCCATTACACGCATCGCTAAATTGTCTAGAAGAGATTACTGTAACGGTCATAAACGATGTTATTTAGGAAAGCTGCGTCTAATGCGGCATGCGACGTATAATCATTTTTTTGGGGGGGAATAAAAGGAAAAATGGCCCTGAATAAGTCCCTGCACGACATTACGGCACGGGGGAACGTCCAGCTCGCCGCCGCAGGTAAGCACCCCCGTATTTCGAGAACGGCGCAGTAAAACGGTTAGAACGGCCGGTTTCAATTTCAGGTGGGGCAGTTATTCAAGGATGTACGGTTTGTAAGGAAAGGGGGTATTATAAAGGGCTTCTCTCTCTGCCAATTCACGCTTGTTTGCCGCTGCCACCATTCATTGGCCGCCGCTTTTGTCTCTTTTCTGTGTTGTTAGTGTCGTCTGTTCTATTCAACCTGTTCTCTGCCCGTCAGCAGAAACTCGACCGTAAATAAGATAATAGCATTAGCGCTAGTTAGTTACCTCTCTCGGAGTGAAATCAACACTGGTGGGCCTTGTATAATGAAGTATAACGAGTTTTATCTATTTAATACATCACCACCGCTGCTCAAGTGTGTGTGTGGGTCTCGCGAGGAATTTTAAAGGGAAAATTGCCGTTTCCTGGGAAAATGCAAAGGCTGCCACCATCACTAAGTTGAGGAACAACTCCATTATTCTCCTTCCACCTTGGCGTCCTTTCTCCCGAGTCCCTGGTAAATGAGAAGTGTCACTTGTGCTGACACCGCAAAAAAATAGCCTGTCATGTTGTATTATCGCAAAAACATTTCCAAAAACAGGACGAAACATCCTGGAATAATGGCTCGTGGTTGTGGGATAGTCGTCGTCGTCGTCGTCGTCGTCGTTGTCGTCACTCCTGTTGTCACAGACAATATATATTCCGCCGCGTCTGTTTTCCGTTATTGGAGAAAGAAGAATAATACGGGCTTTGTCTCAATGAAAACCAAGCGAGGCATAAAAGGCAAACAAAGAAACAGGCCAGAGGGGAGGGCCATAGCATATAGAAGAGGTAGACAGGGCACCTCCAACGAACACGGGAGGGTACATCCCCCCTCAAATGAGGGGAAGCACGTAGCAGAAAGAGCAGAAGAGTGTGAAAATGTGAAATGAAGCAAAATTGGATATTGGCTTGAGCCTTGAGGCTTTTCCGTCTAAATGAGCAGCAGACACACAAATGAAAAGGACGAGTTGGAAGAGAAACGGCGGCAGCTCAGTGCGCATTTCCAGCAAGTGGAACACCAGACAACAAGAAAATGAGAGAAAACGATAACTATAATAGAGAGAGAGAGAGAGAGAGAGGCAACCTCCGGTATCCTGTTTCCCGGTTTCTGTACGCCTCCCCCCAAACTTCTCTTCTCGTTTTCGCCCCTGCCGCTCCACTGGGCGCGAACACACATTAAAATTGTTCACTCTCTGTTTTCAGTTTGTTTGTATAACTTTCTAATTCCTCCATTCAAACTCCCATTTTAAGTCTGTTCTGTCAACACACGCAGTATTAAAATTATTATTACAAGCGGACGCATCAAACAACGGCTTCGCTGGTGTACTACTTTTTAGCACGGACCTTTGGTGGAAAAGCTCTCGCGTGAAATCTGCTGCTCCCAACAGCCTTAACGAACACACGCTCTTATTTTATGTACCTCTCTCCCCTTATACCCGTATACAGGGGCCCATGGTCCTTATATTTCCCGGCTATTTTTAGGGAACTCGCTAAAATAATATCATTTAATATGTATAAGACGAGGGGCCTGCAACATCACTACGAGAGACGCATTCACAGAGAGAGAGAGAGAGAGAACAGCCCAGCACTTTACCCGGTGCGGTCTCTCCTCTCTCCAGTTAGTCGTTTAGTCGTTTCTATTTTTTTTCCTTGGCATTACTACTCGCTCTCTCTGGGTCCGGTAAATGGGAAGGTGTCTGTTGCCTTGTCTATCTGTCCGTTGCGCTGGTGTATGTGTGCCCACATTAGGAATAAATATCCTATTGTATTATTCCTCTGCAGAGAAATGAGGTACCTACCTACGTAAAAGTAGAAATGCTGCTGCTCTCTCTCTCTCTCTCTCTCTCACTTATGGTGTATGAAGTAGTGTTGTGCATAATAACGAGAATAGATTGAATTGGACTGATACATAAATGAGTTATGTTGTTATTCCACGCAGATTGCTGCTTCTCTCTCAGCCTAAGTCTCGCAGCACCACCACCAGCAGCAGCAGCAGCCGTCTTTACTTCCACATCACAGCCGAGTCTCTCATCATCAGTGGTGGTGGCAGAAATGAAAAAATAACAGCAGAAAAAAAACGCACACACACATACTATACTACCATACTGTAGCATAAGCCATCAAGAACCATTTTTATCGGTGGAACACGTCATTAATGTTTACATAGCTATTTGCTCTCTTGTTCCGATAACTGCAGCTGCTCGCCTCTCTCCCTGCCTTCGTGTTTCGTCTCTCTCTCTCTCTGTCCATTACACTAATCAGGTTCGCTTAGGCTCCCCAGCATACGTTCCATTTCGCTCTACGTGTACTAAGCTCTCATTGCTCTCTCTATTTTTTCTCTCTCCAAAACAAATTGAACATCTGTGTGCTTTGCGAGTGTGTGTGTGCCTGACTCTCTTACGGATTTCATTCTATTATAAAGTGGTTCCTCAAGAAAAGAAACGTCAACGTGGGCCCAGCTACCGCTCTTCCCTCTCTCTCCCTGGCTGCTGTTATTTTACCACTTGTCCGTAATCACAATTTCCTTCCTGTGTGCCTCTCTGTGTCCTGTCGTGTCCTGCTTCCAGTCATAAAACTCTTTTTTTTTTGTAGTGACTTTTTATTAAGGAAGAACCAGAGAGAGAGAGAGAGAGAGAGAGAGAGAGAGAGAGAGAGAGTAGGGAAGTGGAAAGATAACGCAAACAAAGTTTGTTTTATCGCTACTTTCGGTGGTGCAAGTGATATAGTGAAAAGGCCGTAACAGCAACAAATACAATAATAATAAGCAATCATAAACATAAACAGGATACATCCTCACACACGAAACTCGTAGTGGTGCTAGTAGTAACGGTGATAATAATAATAACAACAATAATAAAGCATCATCCACCGAGGGAGACGAGGCAAGTTACTAAATATAACTTTTACTTTTCACCGAGAAAGACGACCTGTTTTTCTTTCTCTCGGCTCCTCCTCCCCCCCCCTCCTCAAAAAAAGTAACAAGTAAGTATATTACAAGGCACAACTTGATGCTCTTCTGGCATATACCAGCACCTCCAGAAAGTTTAAGGATAAGCGCAAAATATAGCAGCAGTAGGAGTGTGGTGGGAGAGGGAGTAAACTACAGCAATAGTAATCGCTTGATACATAAAAAAAGCACGGGGGCTGCAGGTGTGAAATACGGCAATCTAATTTACTTTCTTGGTATTTCAAACTACTACAAGCTTCTCTTGACTCTCTGGCGAGAGAGAGAGAGAGAGAGAGAGAGAGAGAGAAGCGCGAAAAAAGTTTGTTTTACCTTGTGGAGGGTCCCCACATGAGTCACTAACGAGAAACTTTGGGTTGAATTTGTGCACTCCGCTTTCCCTCCATCTCCGCGTTATCCTCGCGCTCCTCTCTTCAAATTCCGGGAGACTGTACCACTTTTTTTTCCCGGCGATCCAAAAAGGTATTTTGCAGCTTGTCAGACGCTTGATACTCCTTAATTTACTGCACCAGAAGGGACCCTTATTTCCCCTGCACAACGAGGGCGGTGTAGCCCGTAAAATTTGGTACTCGAAAAATTGTCTCCGCGTTTGGAATACTTTTTTCCTCGTTAAAAAACAGCGGACGGGAAGAAAGATAGTTGGGAAGAAAGTATTTATAACTAACGAACACCCACTTTCCTTCGTCACCCCAAGAACGGTCGTGCGTGTGTCCGTATTTTTATGGGAAAGCCCTTAAGTACTGTCAAGCTTAGTCTGGCGAAAAAATAATAACCAGGAGCAAAGGGAACGTCACGAGATCCAGATCCAGTAGTGTGTGTATATGTGAAAGTGAGAGCGAGAGAGAGCAGGGCTCCTGGTTACACTTGTGTTTGGGAAAGTGGCTGCAGTAAAACTGGCTGTAATCTGTCCGATTCCAGGGGTATCCTACTACTATCTCTTGGTGCGCCTTGAGCCTACCATACACTTTCTCTCTCTCTTTCTCTCTCTCTCCTGACAACAGCATAAACCGTCACTTTCCAACTGTGTACCCATTACATGTACATATTCACAAGTCGCGTCGCGCTTTCTCTCCCTCCAACTTTCCTCCATCATTCGTCTTCCTTGCTGTTACGGGCTACGCCAATCCTTTCCATGAGCAAGAAGCCGCTCGTGTGTTTCTCTCTATTCCTTGCTACTCTTGCTCCTTTCCTTGTTTCTTGCATGCTCTCTCTCTCTCTCTCTCTCTCTTCCCGTCCTACGACTGCCTGCCAACTAGGCATTGCAAGTGAAAAGTTCCAACACTTTCTTTTTTCTTGCTGCTTTTACCACCGCCAAAAATTCCTTTTCAACATCCTCAACAACAATGCATCTTCTTTCTCCGCTCCCCCTCTCTCGCCCTCCACTGCCGTTACACAGTTTCACTCTTTTTTTTTGTCTCTCTTTTTTTTATCCATCTTTGCCTCTTCAGATAGCTCTATATAACAGCCGTTGTATTTGATAGTAATAATAATACCCCTGCCCAAAACATACATGCCTCCTCACTCACACGCATTACGAAACCGACACTTTAACTTTCCTTACAAGACAGTATAAAACCTTGTCTTTCCCCGCCACCAAAAAGGGATCATAGCAGAAAGTGCGGTGGCATACACATAAAAAAGATACTCAGAGAAAACATGGACAGCGGAAAGAGAGAGAGAGAAAAGGAAAAATTACAGACCAACACTAAACCATATACTAGTTCACACAACAAACCCATTCCTTTCTCCTTTGGAATCTCAGCCCTGTTCCGATTCTCTCTCTCTCTCTCTCTCTCTCTAAAAATGCCGTTTTTCTCTCTCCCTCTCGTTGTCGTTATTATCATGATAGCCTGTGAAAGCTAAATTGTCGCATCATCAACCATGTAGCAGCAAAGCATGATCATGAGATCATCAACCAACAAAACGGTGTACGGTCAAAAGCGTTACCAGCACGAAGCCTAGCTACTTACAAGCTGTGTATGCCCCTTTTTCTGTGGCTCTTTCTCTCCCCCTTTTTTACCAATGCCCCCACCGCAAAGGAGAAAGATTAAGGCGCAAAGAGAAAGAGATGTCGCCGCTACTGACAATGAAAATGACGACGACGATTATGTCGCTGACACGATATAAAAGTTGGTAATAATAGCGCTCTATGTAGTTAGAAAGCGAAGAAAGTGAAGACTCAAGATGGGAAGAGAAATGGAAAGTTCTTTTTCTTCCGGAGAAGGGCAGAAGAAGGAGGAAATAATAATAAAATAGGGAATTGTGAGCGGACCCCCAGAATCAGAGAGATTTTCTCGTTTTTTTCGCTGTTGTGGCTTTCTTAAAGTCAGCACACACACACACACACACAGCAGCAC
>JAHZNE010007844.1:0-26027 GCA_027744055.1 Callyntrura sp. NNG-2020 | reverse complement strand
TACATTATAAGCTTTGCTGGCTTTTATTTTTCTCACTTGTTAGTACGCTCATAAATGCTAATTTTTACCATTATGAAAAATTTTACTATCAATTTTATTAATAATAATAGAATTTCTATTATTATATTATATTTCTATTTCTCAAAATAATGAATATATATTCTTTTTCATGCCTATTTTTTGTAAATACAGCAATGTAAAACTCTTTAGAATTATTGTGTCAAGGTCAAGCACCTACTTCTACAGTATTGAGTATTGACGGTATGAATTATTTCAAAACCTCCTTCCTCCATATTTCGATGTGCGACGTGACGATGTTGTGCTTTTGTCATGCTTCATTTAAATTAAATGATTTAATTAAATGCAAATGCCAAGAAAAAAGGTTACCTGTGTTTATACGTGTGGTTGCTGCTCCTTTCTCCACATCTTCTCCATCTCTCCCTATTTTGTCTTTCTCCAATCCAAACTTGTAGTTCCAGATACTCCAAAAGGAACGAGGAGGATTTTAAGATTAAAAATGATTCCATATATTGAAGCAGAGAGATGTGGACACAAGAAGCTAAATACTTTCATGAAGAGAAAAGTAACGTGTAAAAGTGTGAAGATGTTGCTTTTGAAACGGAGGCTGTATGAAGTAGCAGACCACGGCTTAGCAAAGAAACATAGCGAGGATGAGAGAGGGTTAGAGGAAGGCATAGTTCGTAATCTCATTCATGTATCATGCAAAGTAAAAGGAAGCAAACATACTATCATACATGCATGTCAGGGTCAGCCTCAGAATAGCTTTGATGTTTTACTGCTCGAGCTCAAGCCAACACGATACATACTATAGTGAATTTTGCAGCAAATGTCTCAGCTGAGACATTAAATTAACGTCAAACTTTGGCCGCGTAAATTTGAAATTGGAGAAAGTCGGATTTCGTGAATAATTAGTGACACAATTACACAACGAGTTTTTAACTGTAGATCCTTGCAATTTTACTAATTTAGGCTTGCGACACATTAGTGTTATTCTTTGCACTTTTTATAATTTATGGACAGATTTTGTGAAAATTAACAACAACGTTGGGCGATAATGCGAGTTCTTGATTTGGTGTCTGAAAAAGAAGTTCCAGTGGCGTGAAAAAACAAGGATGACAACCCAGTCGGCAAAGAACTTTTCTGTTGATACAAAAGGCAGTTGTTTCATGTGCCTAAAATATGACGCTGAATCGCCTATCGCCGCCGTTTCCCCCTACTCTTTTCAAAGATTATCGAAATACTTGCAGTTGGACTTTCAAAATGTGTACAACATTTCTTTTCCAACGGCAGCCTCTGTTTCCGTTTTTTCAGAATCAGAAATTGAGGTGTCCCTTTGTATTCAGTGTTCCGTGGAAGCGAACAAATTTGTAAAACTCCATAAAGATTTGGAACTTATTAAAAAACGTGTGAATACATGTGTGGGTCGTATTCACCAGTTGATGGTGAATGCTGAGAAGGAACCAAATCGGGTGAGGGAATATAGAGAACGAGTTGCGGCAACAGCGAGTCCACTTGACCTTATTCAGGCCAGCATTGCAGAAAGTTTGAGAAAGGAGACGATTAAAAACTGTAAAAACTTTTTTAATTTTCAAAAATTAATAAAATTTATGCATTTCAAAATGAGTAGATATAAGCTTTAATTATTATGATGAAATGTAAATATTTTCATTATAGGTGACAATGTAAATGCAAGCACAACACCAACAAACTTTACCACAAGTACTGGACTAACTGTCACACCTGTAAACATATCATCACCGAAGCCACCAAAAGCAATAACGCCAACTTCAATACCAGCGGTAACGGTATCAAGAGTACAAAACGACACATCGTTAGTAAGTAGTACAACAGCCTCACTTGCAGTCAATAAAGGGCAAGCAAAGGAAATTCTTCTAGTCGACCTTGATGATTCAGATGGGGAAGACAGCAATAATAAAAATATTTCTGAGACGGAGTCTGAACTTGTTATTAAATCAGTGACTGGTTCTTCAGCAAAAATATTTGCAACCACTCCACAGCGTATCACTTTAAATAGCACACCACCACAACAACAAACAACTACTACCATTATTGGCCGGCAACAACAACAGCAGCAATTGTTACAATCTCAAACAACTGTTAGGAATGTAGAACCATCCACCTCCTTCAGTGCCCTGCAAAATTTCACCACCGACTTTGACTTTGACCTCCCTGAAGGTCTAAATACACCACCAAGTGCAGAAGACGAAGAAGAAACGTGGAGAAAACTCAGTGATGGAAGACATCAGTGTAAATTTTGCGGAAAGATATTTGATAAAGGGAAAAATGAAAATATGATGATACATGCACGCATGCACGCTGGTGTTAAACCAGTTGAATGCCAACATTGTGACCAGACGTTCAGATCGTTAGGCAATCGACGCATTCATATTTTAACGTACCACCGTTCGGAACTTTTCTCCCAGTATCACTACCCTGCAGTCTCTAAAGAAAATTTTCAGTGTATGATCGACAAAATAATGGAAAATAAAAGGGTTGAGTCAGGAAGCGACAAACCTTACGGTTGCGTTTATTGTGCAAAATACTATAGACACAAAATTGATGTGGAAGCACACATGATGAATGTACATTTCAACGAGTTAGGCACTAAACTTATAGGAATGCAGCAACGGGGTGTAAATGAAGACACGGGTATGGACAATACAAATGATATACTGAAACGAAAAGAAAATGTCTGTTTTAAATGTGGTGTAAGCTTTCAAACCTCACCTTTACTCATGCAACACATCAGAACCGACTGCCGTCCAAATGATAATATTACGTTACAACAGCACTCAAACACCACGAGCTATGGTTATGAAGATCAAGGACAGAAGCGCCAGGGGCCACAGGGACAAAAATGTGGTTATGTCATTAAATATAAATGTGGTATTTGCTCAGTCACTTTTGCAAGCGAAGAGGATTTGAAACAGCACAAAGCAGCCAAGCATATAGGTGTTGCTACAATTAGAAGTTCTGCAGTGGAAGCAGGAACCACATATAAATGTCAATATTGTGAAAAGAAATTCAAATTTTACTACAGTCAACGTGTTCATATGTTCACTTTACATAGACTTCAAGTATTTGCCAGGTATGTCCCTGTGGGCACTGCTCCAGATGTCATTGACAAAGGGATAGAGAGGATCCTGGAAAATAGCAAGATTTCAGTGGGATCTAGCCATGCGTGTAAATATTGCCGTAGGGATTTTCCGGGTTCTGTGGAAGCCATCTTACAAAACCATATTTTGGTTAGTCATTTTCGGGAAGTGGTGAGCGGATTGCAAGCGGCGGTGAATGAAGTGAAAATGAGCTCGTCCTATACTTCGGTTGAACGTACAACAGAAGCAAACAAAGCAGTTAATCCTACACCGGGGAGTGTTAACCTGGTTGAAATGATTTTGCCACACTAATAGAGATCTCAGAAACAAAAATAAATTATTTGTCTATGTTGTCGACCTTCCTACCATAACTATATATGTACGTTCTAACTACCAAATTAAGTTCCGACATTTTAATTTTATATTTGCACTTAGTTAATATGAATTATCAAAAAAATGTAAAATACTTAATAATAGTAGATAAAAAAGTATGTGACTATTTAAACATTTCAATTCAATGTCGTGCGTCCGTCATACACATTTACTGATAGATTGCACTGCGTTTATCAACTATCATCATTGCATGCATTTAATTTTGGAAGTATCAAAAGTATCATAATCCACACTTTAAATAGTACAGAGCTACCAATATTTTGGAAGAAATTCAGCTTTTTTCTTAGGTATGTGAAACTAAACGATTTTGAGTTCACAGTTCAACCTATTATTTTACAAAATCGAATTGCTAAAAGCACTGGCTGGCTTCCCTAGCAAGTGTTTACACTCATTCGGTGTTTTCACTTTAAAAATATGTAATAAAAAAATTTAATACGCTTCTCATTATTCTAGTCCATTCAGTGAGTGGAGTATTAAAGCAGATTCATTTTTGCTGGTAATTTAAAACCAACCAGCCCCAGCCCAACCCACCTCGCATACTGAATTTCACAACTCCAATAGAAAATTGCCCCATTCTGTATCAATCAAGAGAAGTTGGAAAAGAGGTTCTGTTCAAATACCAACGAAATGGAAGAGCACCACCACCACCACAGCAACGTGCTCTATGCTTTTCCCCGTGCATTCCCTTCCCACACAATTTTTTCCTGACTTCATCATTTTTCGTTCGCCTCTTGTCTACTACTACTACGTTCTTTTATCCTTCGACATACGTGTATTTTCTGTCTCAACAGAAACGCAACCAACTACGTAAGATTCTTCCAGTCCTGCTCCAAATTCCACTTGGTCACTTTCCCAATGCATGTCTGCTCCGCAGCCCAATGCCATATCATATTCATATTATTATTATTATTTTAAAAGCAACAAGAAAAAAACTTTTTCCATGATGTTACACCACAGGCAAAGCGATGATGATGATAATATACCCGATTACTACTGACTTACAAATACTACCCAACCAACTGTATCTGTTACAAAACCTTTTATATCAAAGGAATATTATTATGTGTGAAGGTATGTATGTATGTCCATGCGGTCCAAGCGATGATAAATACGAACTACGCAATATTCATAAGAACACGGTATGGTGCGGTGGTTGGTAATTTGGTAAGTGATTCCCTCTGGATGAAATGCGGCTGCTGGCTGCTTCTGCATTATTACTGCACGACTCAACTAAACCTAACGAAACACAAAACTAGCGAGCTTTGCCTTTTTTGTCCCACTCACTCACACTGGTTGTTCGTTCTGCTGTTTCCTCAATATACGCAACGTAGTATTCTTTTTTTATGATGTTACAATTTTTACAATCATCTTCGCCTTCTCTCTAGTTCGTTGTCAGCATAATGTTGTTCCTTTTGTGTGGATGTGAAACTGAAACTCTGTAGAATTACGTGGGTAGGTACATCATGGCTAAATCGTAATAAATTCGTTGTCCTCCTCGCTATCTGCTGACTCGTACGGCCCTCGCCACGTAATAGGTGGAACAGAAAAAAAAACAATATATTTTTCTCGCTGCTGATGCTGCTGCTGTTGTGGAAGAAAATAAACTAATGTAGTCCACGTAAATTGAAGGCGTTGAAACAATAATTCCAGTAGTGGGGAGGGTGGAGAAAAATTAAAAAAAAACTAGCTTTGTGAAATTGAATTGAAAAAGACAATACATAATTCTTGTGGGCGAGTGTAGTATAGTGTACCTTATCGACCGGGGAGTCGGAAATTGCATTTGCTCAAAGCCATCTGGAGAACGGGTGATTGACGTAGTTTTCGTTGAAGATTTTCGAACGCCTTGAGGATAGGGGAGAAGAAGAGAGGTACGGTTGAAACGTTTGAAGAAAACGCGTTTTTCTGAATTTTTTTGATTAATAATGAAAATTTATGTTGAATTTTTGTAGTAAAAATGTCACAGCCGTGTATAGAGCGATACACGTTTACAGTGCCAAGCAAAGGTATCTGTGTTATGTGCCTGACGGACACCACGTCCGCAAAATCGAAGACGAAGGCTGAAGAAGTTTCTCTTCACACCCTACATTCTTTTCTGAAACTGGATTATCGAAAAATATTCAACATTAGCTCGGCCAAAATATTCCAGAGAGATGATTCCGAGTCAGAAACTGAATGTGTCGACATCAAAGTGTCACTTTGTAGGAGCTGTTCGGATTTACGCAACAAGTTTTGTGATATGTACAAGGAGATGGAAATGGTTCAACAGCGAGTCAATTCATGTGTACAAAGCATGCTGGAGGTAATGATTAACGCGGAAAGTAATGCTATTTTAACCAGGCATTACAGGCAAAAGATAACGGGGATACAAGGGAATTCCGCCACAGCGACTTCTGTCGTGGAACAACTGAAGAAAAGCATTCCAGACAAATTCCGAAAGGAGACAATGCACAGATGTACGTGATTTTGTACAGTTGACAGTCATAAGAGCGGTCAACAAACAGAATTTTATTTTTTAACAACTTTATTTTGTATTTTGTTTTCGTGCAACAGGCGTGGTCCAAGTAGAAAAGGCTAGGCAGAAACGTAGTGAAGCTATTATTCCAAAGGAACAACCCGAAACTGACGAATTGGACTTGGAATTCTCTGATGCCTTGCCTAAAGAAAGTTTAAAGCGTAAGAGTGTTGGAACTGGATGGAAAGACAGTAGTGGAACAGGAGGTACAAAATTTTATACGTACTTAAAATATTTTGAAAATGTTTGCTACTGAATGGAAGGAAAGTTATTACCAACTTTTTATTTGTTTTGTGAATTCAGAAGGATTCTCGGATGAAGACGAGGGTATGAAGATGGATGAGGATGCTGATCCGGAGGAGCTAATGAATCGATATGATTCCTTTGCGGATAATAGCAAGTTTTCGGGAAATGAAGACTCGTCCGGAGCAGCTAATGGTTTGGATAGTATGAATGGAACAATTTGGGACGATGAAGAAGATGGTCTAGAATTCGATGAATCTGGAGATTCCAATGGCTTTGCCGGTGGAGACAATAGGGCTAGCTTCAACAGTAAATACAAATGTAATATCTGTAATAAGGTCGTTGTAAGTCTTAAGAACTTTGAACTACATCAGCGCCGTCATACTGGAGAGAAACCTTTTGCTTGTCCGTTTTGCGAACAACACTTTCGGGACACTTCTAATTTGCGTAGCCACACTCTCAGATACCATCGTCAATTTCTTTTTGCTAATTTCAAACAAGCCAGCTTGGTCGAAGAGGATTTTAAAATAGCATTGGATAAAATCGTTCAAAGTATTGTGCAAGTAACTGAAAGTGTTGGTGCATCGCACCAGTCCCATAAATGCTATCTGTGTAACAAGGAATACACCCAAAAATATGCAATCGAGGATCACATTGTCCAAAGACATTACGACGTCCTTTCCACAGCTATCCTCCATCTACAAAAAGATATTCTTAGCTATGCTTCCCCAGATATAGCCCAGTACATGGCTCAAATTAATGACAGTGGAGAAACTTGCACTATCTGTGGTCTTTGTGGACAACAATTTTCTTCCGGTCTGGAAGTTAACTCTCATATGAAAGTCCATGTAAAAGTAAAAGTTGCCCGAAGTCAGGGAGCCATCCAAAAATCAAATACTTCTGACAGCCTTATTCAGCTTAAAATGAAATGCAACTTTTGTTCAAAATATTTTGAAGACTTGAACGCTCTCACAAAACATAAAACCGTGCATCAGGGTAATTGTGCGAGCTCTGCATCCAGAGAGACCGTTTACGTTTGCGAACACTGCAACAGAAGTTTCTGCTCATATTACAGTCAACGCTCTCATGTGCTCTCATTTCACCGATATCAAGTGTTTGCAAAATATTTGCCACCCGGAACAACCTCTGCGGAAATTGAGGATGTTGTCAAAGGTATCACCGGCAAGTACACAAAACTGCCTTCTGGACTGTTCCAATGTTCACTCTGTAACAAGGAAATTACACAATTGCGAAAACTACAGAGCCATATGCTTGTCACCCATTTTGATGAAGTTGTTATCAAACTGAAAGTAGCCATTCATCGTCTTCATAAAGGTCGCAGAACCTCAGCAGTTGACGGTGATGGAAGTCCCCCAGAATTGGATAACTACGGAGAAATGATTAGTGGAAACGGTCTTAGTAACCTGAATTTTGGGGAAGACTACGATGATGATGACAATCTTGGAATGGAATTCGTAAATGATGAAGATGGCGATGCAACGCAGAACCTCGAAGTAATTTTCTCTTGTCCTGAATAGTTAGTACAAAAAGCAATAAAGTAAGTACCAAAACTACTGTTAAAACTCTACAATCATATCATGTCGTGACCTTCAAAATCTTTACTAGAGAATTTTTGGTTTTACCATAAGATTAAAAATATGAAAGTTACCGGGTATTGTGTATGTACTGCTACTAGCCTTACTAGACTAGATACAGATTTAAAATATTTTGATGTACGAGGAGTATAACGTAAATATATACGCGTTTGTAAGTAATCTTGTTTCATTTTGCATTTAGTTAGTGTTCAGTGTAACTTTTCAATTGCACCACGTGCATTTAGTTAGTATTCAGATTAGATATTTACTCTGATGTATTCAGTGTAACTTTTCAATTGCACCTCGTGCATTTCGTTGGTCGAAAGTGTAAATATAAAAACGTGGAAACACTAAATTTATATATTTTAAATATATTAATATACTAATAGATTTATGTATGTGCCTTCCAGCCTTCCTAACCTACTTTTCTGTTTCAGTTTATAAATCTAACAAATATATTCAATTTTGTTTTTTAAAATCGCTCAACATACGGCTATATAATGTTTCATGTTCAATGTTCATGTTACACAATTAGTTTACTATATTATGATGATGCAAAAAATAAAATAAAACATTTAAAAAATTGTATAATCTTCATTTAATATCCCAAACCCTCATAGTTCTTAATTACTATGTCGTGTTTATAGTATTCCTCTTTTTGGCATTTTTATCAGCTTTTTTCTCAGAGTACCCCGACACAGATTTTCTATTGTTGTTGGTGTCTTTAAGGAGTAGATCTTTCTTAATTAAAAAAAGTAATAATTTCGATCTTATCTTCCGAAAATATGTGAAAATTGTGAGATGTGTTGTTTACGAATGCAGTACAGGCACGAATTTTCATGAGATTTGACTATTTGACTACTCAGGGCCTCGTAATTTAAAAAAATACGAATGGTTTTTCTCATTATATATAACTAGCGAAAACAGTGTCCATGCACAACTCACAGCAGTTACTTTTACCTTTAATTTATAACCATCGTGGAATGGTATTTAGCATTGACTATATTCTTGTTTTAAGTGTAAATAGCTGATCATTTACTCGATTTGCATTCGTTCTTGGCGTATTTCCATCCACGTGTTCATATTACACAAACACACGGAAAAAATTTGTAATTTTTTTTTTCAATATCATCCACATCAAAAGGTTTTCATCAGTGGCACTATGTAAACAACGAAAAGAAGAAAATCATTACGTTCATGTCCAACAGGTAACAATCTAAGACACCACCAGTGACAGTGTCACTGTGCTTACCGCATCATAATTTTAGTCTTGTCAAATGCCATTGTATTAACGACTAGCGTATACTAGGCATGTGCTCACCACGAACACTCTAAGTTCTAGCGCTAACAAATGTATTATGCTATTGTGCATTGATCATTCATCATACGTTCGTCCTAATGTGGAGTGCGACACTGCCATATGATGAGGAGACATGAGGGGAGAAAAAATGAACTCTGCGATGAAAGGACAAAAAGCCTGCCTGCTCACTAGCTCACTCCTTGCATTGCCCATCACATTCTCTTCTGTCAACATAAATGCAGGTCGTGTTGTTGGCGGAGAAAATTTTTGTAAAATGAAGGAATTAAGAAGTTACTATTTTCATTGTTATTTGTGCGTGCAGTGTGCAGTAAAAACAACTCAAGAAAACATGTTCTTTTTTTTACATTCATTCTTTTGATAAATATTGTACATTTAATTATCAGAAAAATTCAGGGATTTGATTAATGATTACGCTTTTTGAACTAGTCGCTTGTGACAAAGTTGTGTCCGTTTGCTGAAGTTTTCAGTGCTTTATTAATTGCAATGGATTTCACCGGTATTGGTGCTGAGAAAAATTCTTTTTTTCTCGACACTAAAGGACTGTGTTTTATGTGTCTGAAGGAGAATGGAACAAATGGAAGAGATGAGAAGTTCAAGGAGGAATTTGATGGGGATAACGAGCCAAGCAGTATTTTTTCGCAATCTAATGCCCCCCGCAGATTGTTTTCATTTCAGACTTTGTCAAGATATTTGAAAATGAGTTTTCAGCAAGTGTTCAACACGAGCGTGCCTCTCCGCTCAACCGGAGTCTTGGAACAGTCGGATATTCTTGTGTCACTTTGTGGCGGCTGCGTGGAAGTAGCTGAAAGTTTTACTAATTTGCACCATGAGTTGGAACTTATTCAAATGAAACTTACCTCGTGCATTCAGGTTATTCGGGAGAGAGTTGTTGATGGAGAGGGAAATTGCTGGCAATTGGGAAGAAGCGACCAAATAGATTCGCTGCAATCGGAAATAATAATGAATTTGCGACGAGAGACCATTGAAAAATGTATTATATTTTATTGAATTAGTCTATATATACTTCTTTTCATTCTTTTCACACTAAATCCCTTCTAATTTTAAAAATCTGTGTTTACAATTTTCAGGTTTGATTCATGTTCAACGTGCATTACCAAGAGTAAAAGTTAATAAACTTGAAGACTCGGATATTCCGACTAGTAGCCCAATTTCAATTGAAGCCATGAATACAGATACTGCAAATGAAGACCTTTATTCTTATGAGGAGGAACCGATGGAAGAGCCTGTTGAAGCTGAATCCACTCCTAGCTGTAGCAACACTCAAGTTGTTGGTCCAAGGGGCAACAAAGTTACTTACTGCGACCTGTGCAAGAAATACGTCAGATCGCTAATACAGCATAATAGATCTGCACACAGGAAAAAAATAATGATGCCTTATAAGTGTCAATGGTGTGAAAAGTGTTTTGCAAATAGTCATAATATCCGTATGCATAACATTGTTCACCACTACGAGCAGAATTTTATAGCTTTGAAGGAACCTATTTTATCTAACGAGCTGTTCAAGGCCGCAGTGGATTTACAACTCCTGGGTGGTCAAAAAATTTATAAATTACCCGGAGCGGAAAGGCAAGGTCTCAAGAAATTCAAGTAAGTTTTATATATAATTTGAATCTGAACTTAATTAACAAAAACGTCCCCTCACCTTCATCGCAGTTTTGTCCCTGAGCGATTTTAAACTGAAGTGAAAATTTAACCTTTTTTGACAGGTACGATTGCCGCTACTGTACGGAACGCTATGCATTTAAGGCAACACTGCGAATCCATCTGGTTCGAATCCATTTCAATGCATTGAGACTAAAACTATTACAGATTCAGAAAAATCCTGATTTAGAAGCATTGAAAAGACATGCTCAGAAAACAGGTAGCAAAAACCCCGAGCCAGTAGCACAATTACCTAGTACTGATATTAGAGACATTGGTATTCCATCGAAACTAATTCCAACACTACTCAACTATACACCGAAAGAGCGTGCCTCTGCAGCTGAACTCCAACAAAGAACTGTTGTCGACACCAATAAGTGCCCCACATGTGGTATCACTGTTCCAACGAAAAGTGCCTATATGAAACATATTAGGTTAGAGTGTAATCAGAACGAATTTATTACCACCCAATCCACACCCGACTCTGGTCTGCCTCCATCTAAGTCATTTTGGCGTCATTTAAGAGCACCCATTACGCACAGATGTAATATCTGCCGAAAAAATTTCCCTAGTGCTGAAATGCTACAAAGGCACGCGTCAATTCAGCACCCTCCTGATTTTTCTCACCCGAACGCGGAGATCGAATGTGAACACTGCATGAAAAAATTTCGCTTTTTCTTTAGTTATCGCATTCACGTTTTAACTACACACAGAATGGAAGTGTTTTCCAGCTATGCACCTGCTGGTACAAAGAATAAGGAAATCACCATTGCCATAAACAAAATTCTGCAAGACTTCAAAAAACTACCAAATAACATGAATAAATGCAACTACTGCAAAAAGGAATTTCCTAAAGCGAATGAGATCGAAAACCATATTGTTGTTAGTCATTTTGACGAAATTGCAGTGCATTTTCAAAGTTTGTTTGAGGACAACAAGGAAAAAGAACATGGAACTCAAGACATTCCCCCTGCCACCGAAAATCATTATGGCACCAGTGAGACTTTCTCCGAAGAGACGACGGAAGGGCCAGAAAGGAACGTTGATGAGGATTTTATAAAAAAAGAAAGTGTTGAAGATTCAACTTTGGTTCAACAAGTCATTAAAGAAGAAGCAATTAACGTGCGCGACAGTGACAGCGTGGAAATTGCTTTAGACCCAATGTTTATTTTACCATGAAAGGGTTTCTTACGAATGTGTGTCGTTAAAAAAATTATAATATTAGGAAATAAATTGTTATGCTCGTTTAATTTTTATTTAGACCGGATAATAAATATACTACACGGGGCATACAACATCCTTGATATCATGTACTATATATGTCATACCGTACAGGCGCAACTCTGTGTAAAAATCATGTTATGAAAGAAAGAAAAGAAAGAGTGGCACATAGGCCTTTAGGTTAACTTACTAGCAAGTGGCATGGGCACTTTTAATATACATACGTTACTGGTCATTAGTTATAAAAACAGTTAATTGAAAGGCATATGCATTTTGCTGAGAAGTAAAAGGTAGCACAGCCCGGTTCGTCCTCGTGGGCCACTGCACCAGCTTGTTCTTCAATAGTGCATTAGGAATCAGTCTGAGGATCCCCATGTGTAGAAAGAAACTCAAAACACATGTAGTGGCAAAGGAAAAGTAATTTCATAGTAGCCAGCTGATGTATTTCTCCAAAAGTGAAAGCATTTTTATTAGTAGCATATTAGTTTAGTTTAATTTAGTTTAAAGTTTAATATATACTATAATCAGTAAAACATTTAACAGCAATAAACGCATAGTAAGAATATCTTGTATATTAACAAAACGTGGCTTCTTTTCCATTTCAAGGAGTATTTTTCCATGCACCTATTCAAAGTGACAATTTGTGTTCGGAAGTTATGAGAAATTCTGTGATTGCAGTCGCATAATCACAATGCACAGCCAAAACGTTAACAGTTTTTGTGTGGAGACAAAAGGCGTCTGCTTTTTCTGCTTCCACGAAAACCCTTTTTCTAGCGTCAGCCCAGAGGATAATGGAAAAGATCTAAACGCTGCTGCCTCCAGTAACATATCACTGAAGCGTTTGTCACGATACTTAAATGTGGATTTTGGAAAAGTGTTCAAAATAGATATTCCACTTATGTATGGGAACCTGAGAACGTCTGATGTAGTTGTACCGCTATGTGGTGAATGTGCAATAGTTATACGGAAATTTTCCAAATTACATGATGAGTTGGAGCTAGTGAAAATGCATGTACAGTCTTGTGTTCATACAATTCGAGAGAAAATGTTGAAAGCAGATAGGGAACAAGATCTAACAGCAAACTATCAAAAACGATGGACAATGAGCGATCCTGTTGATGCAATTCAAGCAGGAATCGTAGATAATCTCAGAAAGGAAACAAAAGAGAAATGTAATAAATGTCTTAAAGATTTTCTATATTTTTAATTTGCAGGGTTTTGGGTTTTGATCATTTTTACATGAATTTCCTGTAGGTTTATCTAAGTTTTCGAAGATACTGCCCAGAGTCAAATTAGAACGACTGAGGATGCGAAAAACTAGAAATTTAGAGACTGATCAAACCACACGAAGCCTTTCTATTAAGCGAACGCACGAGATAATGACAAATGAGGGAACGGCCGGACCTGTAACATCAAAAAATTACGGTGGAACATTGGGCGAAGTTGGAGGGAAACACCTCCCAGTTAAAGAAACATTACATGTTATTCAGGGAAAACGCGTAACAGAACCGGTGGTATTGTCTGGAGAGAAGAATCTGTCAAGAAATTTCGCCTTGCAAGGAAACAATCTTAAATCCAGTGGCACATTAAACCCACAGTTCACTGCGGCCCGAGAAAATGTCCATGCCATGTACGGAAACACTTTTATTTCTTCTACGAAACAAGGGGCAACACTCACTGAACCTTCCGCTTTCCCAAATCAGCCTAAGCCTTTCCTAAGATACGTACCGATTTCTTCCGCGCCGTTGACATCGCCATCACCTTTACATTCCTCTTCTACTATTAGTGACGATTTCACCAGAAATAAATGTACTGAGCAGGTTTTCTTACAATATTACTACAATAATCAATGAATAATATTTTTGACGATATCATATCATTGTTCATTTGTTGCGTTTAGATCAAAAAGTGGGTAAAAACATTGAAAAGCCTGTGCGAAAGCCATCTCCTTTGGATGGACCCTCGTATGATTGTGTCCATTGCGAGGATGTATTCGATTGTAAATCTACTCTTCGAACACACGTTGTCAGAAGTCACTGCGAGCAATTTTTCACAACACTCAAAGATAAAAGTTTGTCCCCTCAAGAATTCAAATCTATCGTTTACCGCCTTTTCAAGGATGTGGTCCAGTCTCCAACGGAAGATGCTACGGATAAGAACAGCCTATTTTCGAAAAGCACGTACAATTGTCCTTACTGTCAAGTAGTTCACGAATCGGACGGCGATGTGTACGCTCACGTGTTTCGTTTTCATTACAGTGAATTGACTTCTAAACTTTTAGCGCTTCAAAAGGAAACGCTCCAAGCGCAGTGTGAGAAAAATGTTAGCACAGGTTGGAACGCAAATCATGATAAAACCGCAGACCCGCAATCAGCAACTTCTAGCAAGAATCAATATTGCATTTCTCCATTTTTATGTGTTTGTGGCATGCGTTATGCATCCAAACGCACTCTAGATTTTCATAGGAATTACAATTGCAAATTTAAAAACACCTCCAATACACCATCCACATCCGACTACCCAAACGTTCCAATGTCACTATCCAATGATGTCCAAACACCAACTACATCCGCACAAGCTACTAGAACTACTAGTGTGTTACCAGCGGCAAAGAAATTCTACTGCTCCCACTGTTCCAAAACGTTTCCCTTTCATTACGATCTTCGTGTTCACATGTTAACTAGTCATCAAATTGAAGAATTTTCAAAGTACGTTACCACCGGGGTTACGAATGAACAGGTTCATAATGAATTGCAACGACTTGTAAATACGTATAGAAAGCTACCCGGTAATAATGACGCAGGTGGTTGCCTCTTTTGCCCAGAAGTGTTCTCCCAAGTAATAGATCTTCAGAATCACATTCTAGTCGGTCATTTTGATGTCGTTGTGTTCAAGTTAAGAGCCGTAATTCCTCAACATCAGCAGTCTATGACACATGACAATCATGATAATGATAATAACGTAATCCATAATGGACCTATAAACATCAATGTGCCTGCATTGAGAAAATCTATCATTCCCGAATCGGAAGATAATATATTATCCATGAAAGAAGATATAGCAGACTTCGACAGTAACACAGAAAGCAGCGTAGAATTCATCATGCCGCCTGACCCTCTATCTTTTGATTTTATGGAGCTTGACACCAATGCAGTTCTTTGTCAGGAGGAGCAGTTAAAGATGGAGTGGTTGTTTTCATTTATTGATGATGGGTCCGAGGTTCAATCTCAAGAGCCTAATCAGCAACAGAATGCAGAAGATGATAAGGGATTTATTTTGGGAGCTAATGACTCGGAATTGATTTTACCATAAATTAAATAAATTAATATGGTATATTTAAAAATCGAACCCCATTAAATGTTGAATATGTGAAAAGTGAAAATGCATAAAGGACAACGTCACCGTCACGGTTTGCATTTACGAAAAAAAACAAGTTTCTGCCTTATATTTGTCAACTATTGTGTGCTTTGTTTGACATAATTAAATATGCTTAATTATTCATTCTTAAAATTGCTACAATTGACATATTTGTAAAATAATCCATACTAGAATTTCTCTGTGAAATATGCACCTTAATTCATATGGAATCTAATTAAATGCAAGCACCTACGTTCATACAGCATTTCTTTTCATTTTTATTAGACAGGTAAAAATGTGACGCAACCGCAACCTCCAAGTTCTCGCATAATAAATGTAATTATAAATGGTAGCTTTTTCCCATCATCTCATTTGGATTTAATACAAAATCAACTTCATATGAAAGGGTACGCCTCTGTTCGCGGTTCTTTTAAATTTTCACCATTCTCTCCTACTCTACGCTACCGTACTCACCATTCACCATCTAGTCACCCGGTGTCGGTATGAACGTTTTCAGGTTCGAGAGGAAACCAAGGAAAGAAAACATTTTGTACAAAGTAGTACACTACACCAAGCAATGAGCGCACCAGTATTGGTACATCATTGTTTTGATTTTTCTTGCTTTCCTATATGTACGCCGTACGGTACCATGTGATGTGATGCTTATTCTACTTTTCTACCTACTAGTAGTGTGGCTGTGAAATGAAAACGGCCCAGTGAGTGAGAACCAGTAGCCGCATATAACACAAAAGGAAACACCTGACACATAAATATTTTGCCTAGTTAATTGTTTCTTGAAGGATGTTTTGTATTTTAGCAAACTTAATTTCTTGCTATTTGTGCTAACAATGTGCTAAATTGTTGATAGAAATTACTACTGTGTCGAATAAAGTCACACAGTCGGTTTTAATCAAATTGGACGTGCAAGTTTGTGGAGTGGACTGTGGAGCGGATCATGCCATTTTAAGAAAATACATTTAATTGTACTCGGGACTAAAAATGGGAAAACATGATAATTTTGTGGTCGACACAAGAAATCTATGTTTCTTGTGTTATCGGCCAGCAAAGATCATCACTACTACTGGTGCAAAAGGTCGTGAGAAAGATAAAACTTTCTCTTTGAGGTGCATCTCGCGGTTTATGCATGTGGATTTTCAAAATATGTTGAAAACTGGGGCCAAAACTGTTCAGGAAGAGAAGGAGGGCAAATTCCCGCAGGTGCTGGTCACTGTGTGTTCCCGCTGCTCAATAGTGACAGAGGAGTTTGCTACGTTGTACCAATACATGGAATTCACTCAGATGAAAATAAATTCGTGTATTCAGAACATTAATGAGCTTATAAAGAAAACGAACGGGAATGGGCGACTGGTGGACAACTTTCGAAAGAAGATGAAAACGAGCAAGGCCTTCGGTGGAGCTGATGTTGTTGAAAACACACGGAAGGCGATTATGGAAGAATGTAAGTTTTTTGTTTGGTCAGAGGTGTTATTTGCTGAGTATGTAGATTATGCTGCTAATGTGTAGGAAATACAAGTACGTATTTGTTAAGAAGTGTATAATGACTGAATTAATTATTTGCAGGTTCTTTCACATTAAGCAGCGCGTTTCCGAGGGTGAAAGTACGTCGTAACTTTGGCATAGGCATAGATAATAGTTCTAGTTCTAGCAGTACCAGTATGAAATTAAAGATTAATAATAATGATTCAAAACCGTCACCACGCTCAAAAAAACCCGAGTTTTCCTCAACGATTTTAAAAACAGACCTTCCGGCAAAGACAAAGCCGCCATTCGGAAATGATGGTAAGTACATGCTCATGTGCCCTTCTGTTTACTTGTATTTTAGTACCTGATACATTATACAATATTTAATAGCCTAATTAATATAGTAATTAATATGTCGAAATTCGCAGATAAGGGAAGTGGCAATCAACCTTCCCCTGAGAAGAACGAAAAAGGGCAGTTGTTTCAATGTCTTCACTGCGATAATACATTCAGTGATACTGGGGGTCTTCGTGTTCACATTGTACGATATCACCGTGAGCAGTTCTTTATGGCGTTTAAAACTCCTTCTATATCAGATGACGATTTTAAAGTGGCGGTTGAACTTCTTTTTGAAGACGTTCGTAAAATTACTGCCAATTGTGGCGGCCAATCCACCGTATCCTACGTATGCACATGCTGTGGAAAACCATTCTCCGCAAAAATCGATACTTATGTCCACATGGTTCAACTTCACTATGATGTATTATCAACAAAACTACAAAGTTTACAAAAGAATACCTCAATGCTTGCTACTGCCAAGAAAACTATTCGTCTACCTGACCCCTCAAACATTCCTAAACGTGGGAAAAGAGGTCCATACAAGAAAAAGAATAAGATAGATGATGGGAAAATCAATGAAATCATTAATGATGTTAGTGCTACCAATAAGAAGAGGAAGGATAAATCAAATACAGAGACTTTACTGAAAAAGTTGAAAAGCTTTCCAAGAACATGCGAGTGTGGCGTACAGCTTTCATCAAGATCAAGTTGGAACAATCATCAAAAACTGCATTGTAAACTCAAAGATGGAAAATCTCACAAGTCATTGAAACCCCTTGTAACATCTGTTGTTCAACATTCAGTATTGAAACGAGCTAAAAATGCTGTTGGATTTCCTCGTACATGTGCTTGCGGTGTACGTTTGTCATTAAGAACGAGCTGGAATAACCATCAACGTCTACACTGTAAATTAAAATTTGGAACATCAAATGCAGAACCTGTTGTCCAAAATATCCTGTCTGATCCTGCTCTTGATCGATCAGCAAAAATGGGTGCTAAGAAAAGGGGGAAAGGAGTACAACCTGTAGCTATAGGTTTGAAAAAAGCGAGAAATAAAAAGAAGTTGTTAGGCAAATATACATGCGAGTGCGGGTCTGTTTTAAAATCGTATGCATCATGGTATTCGCATAAAAGGAAAACGTGCGAATACAGAGACGTCGAAGGTCCATTGGTGTCAGACATGTTAGAAATAGACCTAATTGAAGAAGTTCCTATTGATATTACCCCGACTGGAGACTTTTGTCTCCCTGGCACAACCACGTCCATCGAAGAAACTTCGCCGGTTCCAAAGATAACAAAAGTTATCAGTAAGGGTGGTGTTATCCAAGGACTTCATAAAATGGCTAGTTTTCAAAGTGGTTTGAAGAAAGACACTGTCGCCGCTACAGTTGTTAAGAAGGAACGTACTTGGTACCCAGAACTTTTTATAAAGTATCTTCCAATTGGAACATCACAAGACGAAATTGATGCACCATTGAAAAAGGTTCTCGATGACTATAAAAAATTTCCTGGTAATATAAGTGGCTGTCCTTTTTGTGGCAGAGGATTTTCCCAAGTAGCAGAACTTCAAAATCACATGGTAGAGGCTCATTTTCAGGATGTTTTGTTCAAACTTAAAAGTCTTATCGACCCTTCAGGGACGGCCACGTACAATGAAGCCGGTGTGATAAATGTAGATCCTAATTTAGTGAAAAGAGAAAATGACATGGAAATCACCGTACCTGTTACTAATCTTGATCTGCTGGTGCCAGGTGTGAGTTGTTTGGAAGAACATGAACTAGGGAAACTAATCCCGAAAGAAGAACCAGTGTCTTACTCAACTGATGACCCACCTAGTAATGACAACAATGATCCGTTGTTAATTTTGCCTTAACGAAACTTTATACTGTAATATACTGCCTAATCTTAGGAATTTTGAATTGATAGATAATTTTGTATTTGTTATTTATATTATAAGGTAATGGTAATTCATTGTCATTTAAAAATATTTTTGTAATTTTCTTTGTCCCACTGTTTTACTGTTATTTGTTTTTATTATTTGAATGTACGATTATTTTCATTTAAGTATTTTGTACATATTTTTTCCACTTACGCATACACGTATACATTTTTGAAAAAATACCTGCAAGAACTGTACAATTAACTATTTGTCTGCGTTGTTAGTAAACTGTAGCCTTTATACGTTATACTGTTATTTTTGAATTAATTTAAATTTAGTTTATCCACTTCAGCTGAGGTTTCCTGATCCCTCAGTTCCCTTATACATAAATACGTGGATAACATAATGATCATTTAATCTTGGACCAACAAAATCTCTTTGCATTTAATGGATTATTTTCATTAACAATGAAAGTGGAAATAATCTATGACATTCGCTGTTGGGGTGAGTGCAAATTGCATGCTAATACAGTATTTTATAAGATGGGTAATTTCTCCCCTGCACGCAATTTCAGTCAGACATTTTTCTAAAATGATAGTTTCAACCAAACATTGAGAGTTAGAGTTGCAACAACTCTTGTCAGTTGTTCAATATAGCAACCTCTGGGAGAACTCCTAGAGGTCCCTAAAATAATTTGGTTCTAGTCCTTCAGTTTTAAAATCTTATCTGTAAATTCGACGAGGCGTATAACGTACAGTACACGGTACCCCATAACGTATGTCGAATACAACAGGTAACGCTGATCAGCCTAAACTCATTCTCATGCAAACCGTTTTTTTCCTACAACAATCCACACACATAAAAATTTGATATTTTGATGCTGGAAAAGAGGGGAAGAAATTCCAAATCTGTGTTGTACATGCATGGGAAAAGCATCATACAACATAACATGGCTTTCAATGACTGTGACCACACAATAATATCATGCTTTGCTTCCCTTTACGTACCATGAGAAGGTAAAAAACACTTTTATCCAAGCGAAATAAACAAAAGCAAAATTGGGTTGCTTGCTAAATTCTTGTACCAAACCAAAACACCGACAACCGACCTATCATTCTATATGTAAGATAAGTATCAATATATGATGGCATGCATACTGTATTGAAACCTCACATGGTTCGAATTTTACGGCAATTGTGTATGAATTTGTTTTGTTTAGTGGAGAGAAGAAAATAGTGTACCGATTGGCAGTGATAATTGAGTTGAGATCAGGGATAATACTTTGTATTTTGTATTTCATATGTGGACATGGAATAAAACAAGAAAATAAATTTCCCTTTCGATAATTAAATGCTTATACAGATCTATGCGTGAATACGAAGACATAATTTTCATCAGTAAGTTTCACGAAAGTTTCCCGTGCTTGACACGATTGCCGTGTTTCACAGGAATTTCTAATTGTGTTTTTTCATTATTACTTTCTCTAGCGCATGATATGGACTGGAGTGCTGAACTGTCACATTTAAAGTAAAATCCGCAACGATGTGATAGTTATTCAAAGCATATGTTGGTTTTGTTGTGCATCTATGAGTTTAGTCGGGGTAGAACCATAACTGCAGATACAAAATGGCAGGCACTACCGCGTCAACGTCAACTGTGAGGTTGGACACCAAACAATTTTGTATTTTCTGTCTGAAACGAGATGACCGATTCTTCACGAGAACAGAGGTCACAGTGAAGCAAGAGAAGCAGGAGGGGGATAGTGGCTGTGAGAAGAAAGTTAGTATTGACACCTTAGAGGTGGAAGTACGGATTCGTCGTCAGTTTTCACGAGTTATTTCTAGATACTTGGGAACAAATTTTGCTTTTTTAAGCACATCGACATCCCCGCACGATGATGTGGTCGTCGAAAAAGAAAATATTTTTCTTAATAAAAGATTTGAAGTTGTACCAGATGTTGATATTAGTTTTATATGCACTGATTGTTTGTACCTGGTGGAGAAAATTAGTAGTCTTTTTCATACCATGACGCAGTTGGAAATGGAACTGGATTGGAAAACTCGTCAGCTCAGAAGGATCATGGCTTTTGCCAAAAGAGCACCAACACGAGTTAATTTGTTCCGGAAACAGTTTAGCGACTCTGGTTGTTCCAGTGACATGGAGGAATTACATCGGATAGAGAGATTTCGAAAGGAACTTCTAGATAAATGTAACCAACTATCAAATATCTACATATTTATATGTAACAATAAATATATTTTTTGACTAACAAAATTTAACTATGTAATAAAAAATATGTAATATTCATGGTTGTTCTTTTTTAGCCTCTGCAAAATTTAGGTCGATTCCACCCAGGATAATATTTAAAAGAAAAGGGGATCCTTTGTCTAGTCCTGGTTCGCGGCGAAAGTCTGCCAAAAGAACAGTTAAGAAAGTTATAACGGTTGATACTGAAGTACAAACGGAACCTTTTACAGAAGTGTCACAAATATTTAAACCCCCCGGTAGTGCAGCTTCAAAAGCTGGAGAAAGCATCTCCAGTAGTATTAAAGACTCGAAAGTTCCGGACAATACGCCATCGTTTGAAGAAAGTAATACTGTAAGTGATGACGATAACAATTGTTTTTCTGCACCGGCTTCTCCAAGTTCTGTCAATTTAAATTCTGATGTTGAAGAAGTAAACAGTATAGACGACGACAATTCTGCTGGCATCATTCGAATACGAAATATCGAATCACTTATAAGTCCAACTAAGTCCGTTAATGCGGATAGCCCTGTAAAAAAAACAAGAACGACTTCGCGTATCCCAGTTTTAAATTCAACGACCGTTGAAACAAGCAATGTTGCCGGTGAGCCGGCTAGCAAACAGACCCAACAAAAGTCATTAGAGAAAGGGAATAGTGCACTTTTTTCTGCCAAACCAAATTCTATCGTTAGAAAGGCAACATTAGCGGAATGGCTACAATCAACTTTCAATTGTAACAAATGCAACAAAATGTTTATTTCCGAGGCCACTTTAAATGTTCACAAGAGCACGTGTGGAATTAATACAACAAAAAAGACCCCGGAGACAGAGACAACACAAGAAACCGCAATGGAAACAGACGAATCGAGTGAACCGGATGTGGAAGAAATTCCGATAGACATTACCACCGCCGAGGGTGACATTTCCAGTGAAGAAGACGATCCTCTTGGTGAAAGTACGTCTCCCTCTAAAGAAACTGAAGAAGACGAGAAATCTTCTGAAGCCAGCAAAACCACAACCACGTGTACTATAAGAATTATAAAGGGGCAGTCAACGCCTCAAGAAACAAAGCAGCCTGGCACGCGTTATTGTAAGTACTGTGTCACGCGTATTTCCATTAAACATTTTAATCGACACAGGGAAACGGCAAAGCACAAACAAAATAAAAGAGTACACAAGAAGGCAAAGAAGTTGGGGACAATGTCAAATGCAAATGGGCCTGCCCTTCCTGCTGCTGGTACTGTATTGCAGACAACTAGTGCAGTTTCCGCCGTTGCTGCTTCTGCAACTGGAGCTACGACGGCTAGTCAAAATACGGGAGAAAATGTCAGAGTGGTCAAAATCATTTACGTCACCGGTAAGAATAGTACAGCAACGTCCAGTGACCAGCCAAAAGAAGGTGGTACAGAAGAAAGTAAGGATGGGCAAAATGGAAAAGAAACTACTCCCACCGTTGCTAGTAATAGTAGTACTACTGACAACGGCAACAACGTAGTTATTGATATAAGCGAAGATTAAAGACCAAAATCATTATTAAAACTGGTATTTATTTTTTTAAACAAATTATCTAATTCGAATACAATGTGAGAAAGTAAGTTATAGTGGAATTAATTTTATACCACAAAAATATATCAAATGCTTATATGAACCTGGAAAGTGATCGCGAATAAAATATAAATTGTCCAAGTTTCGTTCTAGCAAAAAAGCTAGATACGAGACATTACTTAAATTATGCTAAACTAAAATGTATATAACTAAAGCTTAGCTTTAAGACAAAGGGAAAAGGTAAAGAGAACGTTATGCTACAAAGTGCAAACGATTTTCACTCTGGATTTTTAAAAAACTAATTAAAATAGAGTTTATATTGAAAGTTGTTTTATCTGCTTGATGATACGTTTAAGAATAAGTACCTCTACATATTTTTACACAAGATTACATAAATAATTATGAATGTCATACATAAATTAATATTAAAAATTACGGTGGCATATAAAATTATACCAGCTCGTTGATTTATTGCATAAGGATATCATTCTACACAACACCTACAAAAACCATGTACATACATACATAGTACACAGTTTTATATTATGTACTGCCTATAATACCGGTAGGTATATGCTATGCTATCATTCCACGTGCACAGGTTGTTTACAGAATTACAGATAATGTATTATGTTGTCTTGCATTTTGCATCTCTGTGCATTTTTTGTCAAAGTGTTTATCAAAATCAAAACAAATGTATATCTCAAATGCTTTTCAAGTATTTTCTTTTTCAAGTCATTTTCATGCTATGTTGAAAGGTGTTTAGTCAGTGTTGGTTGGTACTTGGTACATCTAGTCAATGATGAAAGTATTGAAAATGCATGAAATTAGTACATAAAAGGTCTCTCATCAGCCTGCTGAATTATTGTGTGAGTAACAACAAACATTTTGAGATCTACATGTTATCCAACACAATTAACTTAAGGTTATGAACAATCAAACTTTAAACATTTGCTTACGTTAAGTCTAAATCGACCTTACAAACCATTCTATATTAATGTAACAATGGAACCCTCGCAAAGAATGCACGTGTGCATTTTCTGCTGTAAAGTCTATTTTCAACCTGCTCACTGTAAACATTCTTTGCAAAAGTTTTTCGTTCTGCTGGAGAGATGGTTTCAATCCAGGCAACATTGTTCAGGTTTGAGTGGCATGTTCTCCAAATTGTGTGACTATACAAACAACGATGGAAAGTACATGGCATGCCAGGATTGTGCACAACTATTAAATTCATTTATGGACTTGTATCATGAAATGAAGTGCATTGAAATGCAATTAGATTGGAATCTGAAAACTGTGGAAAACATCGTGCGAGAATCCAATAAAGTTCCTTCAAGAATTAGACAAGTGAGGGAGATCTTACGGGATGATGGCAGTGGAGCACTGGAGACAGAACCTTATCATGAGTTTGCACGGTTTCGACGTGTGCTCACGGGGGAATGTATGCGATAAAAATTAAATGATTTTCTTTGCAATTTATTTAATTTATTTTCTAATGGTTAATTTACGTCTGATTTGAAGGTTCTAAACATTTTGCCCTTTCGTACCCTAGAGTACTGATAAGGCGCGCTGGAAACTCCAAAATTGAGAAAACCACAAATGTAGAAGAAAAATACTTTGACGGCATTGTTCCCTGGATGGTGTCTTTCTTTGCCGTTGTTTTCGTTTATATGTCCAGTTCTCACCTGTGCTTGAATCCCGGGTTGGAAGAATACACCCCAGAAAATAATTGTATCGCAGATGTAGATTTTGCGGACAAAAAAGACGGGATTACTACTGGGAGCGATCGTGAAAATATTTCTGTTGTTTCAAAAAGTAAAGATGACACAATGTACGCTTCCATTCATTTATGCGACCAACATATCGAAGAAAATGATGTGAATCTTAGCCAGCAACATGAATCCCAACAAGACTGTAATTTATCTCATACAACTAGTTTAGGCAAGGACTCCACTTTTCTAAATGAGGATGAAGATATCATCGGAACTATAAGCGAGAACGAAGATAAAGCTGGTCACCTCGATATCCCGAGTTTTCCGCTTGATAATGCGACAAGTCTGTTGAATAACGACAATGGTGGAAATTCCATATTGCAAGAACATAAAGATGGGTTACAACAGAAGATTGAAGCTGAAAAAGAGACAATGCATTTTGATTGCAATATCTGTGATAGAAAATATCGGACACAGCAGAGATTAAACAATCATATAGTGGACTGTCATTCAGTCAGCCAAGGTCTACATTTTTGTGATTTTTGTAATAGAAGTTATTGTACAAAGGGAGACTACTACATACATTTAGAAAGTTTAGGACACCGTACAATGAAGGATTATATTTTGAGAAAGTGTAGCGATAATAAAAAACTAGAAAATCATGTCATTGCTAAAATTAATGGCATTCCTTGTGAAAATGCACAAGAGAATCTTGTTAGAAAGGCCACTCCTGGGGACAGGAAAGCAGCTTGTACTAATAGACAGGAAGTTGATACTACAACTAGACTAGACACCCACATGGAGGAGGGAAATAGTGCAAGAACAACAGCCGTGCTACAAGATACAAGTCCGACTGGACCAACTCACCAAATTGTGGAGACTCTGACTCTGTGTAACGGGCATTCCTACAATTTACGAGAAAGAAAAAAAGGAAATTCGGTGGCACATCTTTCGAACCAGAGCGTTGACTCTGACGATGGGAACTCTGATTGTGAGAGACCTGTCGCTGAACCTGATGATTATGATTACAAATGCAGCCCAAACGACGAGAATGACAGTAGCTCCGAGAGTAGTCATGAGGGAGCAGATGTAATAAGCACTTTCTCCTGTCCCATTTGTGACAAGTCATTTAAGAGTTTTAGGGTGCTAAAAGTGCATTTTAAGTCTTGCTTAGAGACCAAAAGTGGTATCAGTTCTAATAGTGAGGTGGTTTGTTCCCTACGAGGTTGTAACAATCAACGTTTTGCTCATCAAAGGGACCTGAAAAGACATGAGAAACTTCACGGAAAATTTCGTTGTAACTTCTGTAGGGTCGTTAAAACGTATGCTCCTGCTTTGGCATATCACGAAAATAAAAAGCATGGAGAGAAGAACGAAAAGAACA
>JAHZNE010007843.1:0-14633 GCA_027744055.1 Callyntrura sp. NNG-2020 | reverse complement strand
CTAAACCCAAACTTTGGGAATAGGACGCGCCTGAAATTGTGATCCTATAGCATATTGCTAAATTGGTATTAATACTATAATGCTGTTGCACACTTCATGTTGTAAAAAAGGCAATGAAATGGTAATCATGGGCGTAAATATTGTTCCTGATCCAACAGAGTTTACAGTCTTTCGCTTCTGTGTTGTAATAAGTAGACTTACCATGCTCATGAGCAAGGTTAGAAAAGTTACATACTTTTCGTGGTTAGCGATTACCAAAAAAAGTTTCGGAATAAACTTATTCTGAAACACTCGTTACTTTAATAAAGAAAGTAAGTAAACAAAATACAGTTACTTTGAAGATTCAGAATAAAGTTATTAGTAACTTCACATACTTTTTCAGGTTACTTCAGCTCAAAATGTGTCCCCAGAATGCATATGAATTTCAGTTATTGCCGGATTTTACGAGACTGTGAAGTTTTTTCTCTCCATCAACCGTCAAAAAATCTACATGGTAGTAAGGGCCGGATGTAAACAAGTTTATTTTGGTCGAGAGCTGGTGTACTGCTGTTTTACTTCCATATATACATATATATTTATTTGTTCCAAGCTCCACGGTATGGTATTTGTAAAAAATAATGCAAACATCCCATTTTAATTTTACTCATCTTACTCTCAACAACAACAACAACGATAAAAACAAACTGGTATCCGCGGTAGAAAGGTAACAAAGGCTCGACCCACCATCGCTTTGCTATCAATGCAAAGTGCAAAGCTCCATTTAAAATACGAGGGACTTTGCACTTTGAAAAGCTTGCAAACTGTTGGTGGGCCCACCATAGGTCATGTTATTTTATTGCTTTGTTTTTATAAATTTTTACACCTCAGCAACGCTCAATTGACCATATAGTGAAAAAAACTGCTGCTATGATTAAAAAATGCGAACCGCGAGTATTTAAATTACACAATACCGCATTAATTACGTTTATACATCGGATTTTTGTGGTTGATTCGTTCATTCTTCTTTTTCGCCAGTACACAAACATCTTTATCTTCATCACCATCATCATTATCACTTTTGATTCCTGTTTGTCAAATGTCACTGTTATACAATGAATGCAGCTAATTTGCCAGCACATAATTGATCTGTACATAAATTCTAAGGTGAAGCTTGGAGCTCCAATTAACTATTACAGCATAACACTAGACAATCATCGATATCCCTAATATCAAAGATCAGTTGGTTAATTTCCCCGTCGCGTCATCTGTTGTAGTTAATGTTATTTATGTTGTTATATTTATGTTGTTATCAAGGTATCTCCATGTTTATATGTAACGAATGGAAACGTCCCATTTTTATTTGGTCTTACCTTATTTTGTAAGAACTTTTAGATCTATACCAGCGTGTATGTTTGTATGGTAGTCTGTCGACAGGATAACTCAAAAACTTTTCGACGTAATACGATACTTATCAACGTAGTACTATAATTATCGATGTAGTACTGTGCCTATCGATGCATTACTGTACTCTTCAATAGCAACATATCTGAAATATAAAAGATCAACGCAACAGAAACACATCCAGAAGATATTTACCAGAGTTTTATACTCTTCTCGTTTTCAGTTGTAAACCACTCCTCTCAAACTTACAAGCGTTCGCCGTTGTACAGAGTAATTATTCTGTGGAATAGGTTACCCAGAGAGTGGTTATTTGACACTTTATCATTCAGAAATTTTGTAAAATTAACAAAAAAGTACGATACTTGTCGACGTAATACGATACTTTTTGACACAGTACCATCCTTTTCGACGTAGTATCACACTTTTCGACGTAGTACGTTACTTTTCGACGTAGTACGTTACTTTCCGACGTAGTACCATCCTTATAAACGAAGTTCCATACTTATCAACGTAGTACGATACTTTTCGGCATAGTACCCCACTTTTCGACGTAATACCATACTTATCAACGTAGTACTTTGCTTATCGACGTAATACTATGATTATCGATGTATTACTGTACTCTTCCATAGCAACATATCTGAAATATACACGATCAACGCAACAGAAAAACGTCCAGAAGATATTTACCAGAGTTTTA
Organism: Callyntrura sp. NNG-2020; assembly: GCA_027744055.1. Taxonomy (NCBI): domain Eukaryota; kingdom Metazoa; phylum Arthropoda; class Collembola; order Entomobryomorpha; family Paronellidae; genus Callyntrura; species Callyntrura sp. NNG-2020. The sequence continues at coordinate 12,553 of JAHZNE010007843.1, read as the reverse complement.
CACTCTTCTCGTTTTCAGTTGTAAACCACTCCTCTCAAACTTACAAGTGTTTGCCGTTGTACAGAGTATTTATTCTGTGGAATAGGTTACCCAGAGAGTGGTTATTTGACACTTTATCATTTAGAAAGTTTAGAAAGAAACAAAAAATTGGTTAATTGAAAGGAGATCAAACCTTATTGGTACCCACTGATAAATACATATTTTACTACCTGACTAATTACTTATAGCTTATATAGGATATATAATTGTTACATGTCACGTTATGCAAAGCAGTTCTCTGATAATGCCAGACCGTTTTATGTCACATAATAAGAACGTGTTTTTACACCAGACCACCAACTGTGATGTAAATCAGTTGCAGGACATGTAATCTAATTATTAATGACAATTTTACCCAATGCGACCCAGTTGCATAGTATTACAACATCTTAAGTATTCACTTGTCAATTTATATACATGATCTATTATATTTATTCATCATTTTTCAATACGCTAGCATGCATTCCACATAACTCCTTTGGTTGCAATACAATTTAACAATTACTCGCTTGCTATATATTTGTAATATTAACTTGGTTTTTGATTTTAGTATTTGTGAGCCTGTCAACACCCGTTTCTCTTACCACATTTAGCACTTAATGCCTGCGACAGTCGAGCGAATTTACCTCTCAAAAATCTAGATTTTTGAATTTTAGACGTCATCAAAACCTTGCTTTGCTTCGTTAATTTGATGATCTTGAATATGTAACATTGTTAATCTGTAGAATGCTATAATGGTTCTGAAGCAGCAAATTGTTCATGGAACATTGACTAAATTTATGAAACAATAATAAATATAGACTATCCGGTGTAAATCTCAGACTTGGTCCAAATTTATACAAAACGTTACTCTACATATGACATAGGTGAGATTTATTGTTTTTAAACGTTCACAAATAATTGAATGAAAAATGAGAAATAAAGAATGTGCTCATTTTGTTCATTTATATAATTATAAAGATCTATAAAATGACAGGTACACAAAATTAGTATCGCAGAATGTATTGTTACTAACAGAATACACACTGTTGCTCGCAAACATGCTTCTACAGACAGAAGGCACAACACATCAAGTAAAACCTTAAGAAAAAGGGTTGTTTTTTTAATTCTATTAAATACATGATTTATGAGCGTTACAACATTTTACGTACATAATACAAAACTGCCATATAGAACAATGTAGTTAGAGTTTATATTTGCTTTAATTTTGTAACGACCATAAATCCTAGTAAGTTATGAACGAAATAATTTTGTGCTATTGCAGCTAATGTAGCTGGCATAAATACATTTTTCGTTGTATAACAAATCTTTTGTAAAACCAATTACCGTCAATATTTATAGCTCTGCTTAAATTAAGCTTAAAATCTATTTGTTTAAAAAATAAAATTTTAATTTAAAATTTTTAATTACTTTTATAATTTTTCCTGATTTTAAAAGAAAAATCGTGCCCAACATCAAGAGCAATTCAATCAATCATTTTTAAAACAACACGACAAACAATCATACTATTAACTGAAGCAACATTTAAAAAAATTACTTTACTCAAAATTTTAACTGCCTAGGCGGATTTATACCTTTTAATAATTTAGTTATAAAATAAATAAATTGGAAACCTTATAAAAACATCTGCATTGTTTAATGCAAGTTATTGCTGTTGGACTCGTGGGTTGCACTTAATTTAAAGTTGGTAATTGATTCACAGTAATAGAATATTTTATTTTAATGTCAATTTTCATTTTACATTTAAAAAATCAACATTTATTTTTATTGTAACAATTTAGTGCAAATTTATGAAGGTAATAAATACAATGTAAATTATATCAGATCAACGTTCCGCCAAAGCTACGGAAATGAAACCATACAGTATGAACTCATCTCCCGTCGTTTATGAGAAACGACCCGAAAATGTTACGCTGTCATCACCAATACTCCAGTAACTCTATACATGTCAGTAGGACTATTAATACTAGTACAAAATCTTAAGTAATCACTTTGCTAATTATGTGTATGCCAATGATTCATTATATTCATTCATCATTATTCAATACGCAAGCACACATTCCGCATAACACCTTTGGTTGCAATAGAATTTAACAATTACTCGCTTGCCATTTGCAATATTAACTTGATTTTTCATTTTAGTATATATGAGCTTTTCAACACCCGTTTCTCCTACCACATCTGGCACCTAACGCCTGCGACCGTCCAGCAAATTTACCTCAATCTGGTATTTTGAATTTTGGACCCAATCAAAAACTTGTTTTCCTTCGTTAATTTGATGATTTTGAATAACATTGTTAACATCTAGAGTGCTTTAATGGTTCTGAAGCCGCTTATTCTTCATGCAACATTGACTAAATTTATGCAAAAATAAATAGTTTGAACTCTGTAATTTTAACACAAATTCTTCGCCGAGACTTTACTCCAAAGGATCAATGGGAATTATCAGTATGTGTAATACTCACAATGGGTAATTTTCCAGGGCAAATCTCAGATTTGGTCCCAATTCATACAAAATGTTACTTCTACATAGATGAGATTTGCTGTTTTTAAACGATCCAAAACTTGAATAAAAATATTTTGAAATGAAACACGAGTAATGAAGAAAGCGTTCATTTAGTACATTTGTACAATTACAAGTATCCATAAAATTACAGGTACACAATATTAGTATCGCAGAATGTATTGTTACGAACAACGTTATAAAACTGCATTATTAAAGTGGTTATAAAATTGTAGATACAGTGTTACACAGTCAGGAACTATAAATTTCTAATGGATTAGTTTTACTTGAAGTGGTTTAAATAACCCATGTCTTTTATCGCAATGCAAAATGACATAGCGTCTGTCAATAAAGAAAAAAGATAACCCCTCATAGTTGGTAAACGAACTTTCCCCAAAGATCCATATATAAATGCCAAAGGGCGCATTGATTTGACTAATCTCCTTAAGTAGAGTTTCTGATGTCGGCACATTTTTGGATGGTTCCAAGTTCTTACTAAATCTTCTTTCCAACATCGTTTTAACATTTCACTTCTAACAAATACTGAAACCGTCATTCTCCACATTACAATTGTAGCAATTAATATATACACAGAACAAAAGGGAATGCTGATGTAAATTTGCCATTTAAGCCGCCCTATTCCCAGCAGAGAAAATGTGATGGTCACCTGCAAAATCCAGTATACGCATCCAAGAGCCACAGTAATAATCCTGCTTTGACTCTCATTTATTGGGGCAAATAAAATTGCTAAATTATGGTAGGTACGTATATGTTTTGCTGACACATACAAGAGTTTCAGAATAGACAACATATCGTCGAACGCACTTATTATAAGAAGGTTGTAGATAAACCAAGTTCGAATGGCATTAATTCCTTCACCAACGCTCCACGTTCCGATAAATATCCGGACGCAAAATATCAACCACCAAGACCAGTTTGTATAGTACCATTCAGCAGGCAGTATGATTCGAAAGAAGTGGACGGGAGCATCTAACTCCATGTAATAAACAAATGGGGGCAAAGCGAAATTGAAGAAAACGCTGAACGTGCTGAAGAGGAACAATATGATTCCAATAATATCTATAGAACCATTTGCCTTAAAGCAGTAACGTCGTAGTCGACCTTCTATACCAGCTTTGCTATTGGATAGAAATTCTTTGCCAGTTGTAGTTTCATGGTTAGGTGTGTGAGGTGAACATTTGATTAGTCGGTTGAAAGAAGGCACAAACGTATCTCCATAGTAGAATGGTACTGCGGACATTGTGAAACTCATGACGGTTAAGAAAAGCTGAGCTATTAAAATGAGAATTTGTAAAATGTTTAAATGAGGATATATATTCATGCGGTAAGAAGCCAAAACTACAATGCTATTGAAAACTGCCACGTAAGGTTGTAGAAAAACAGTAATGAATATCCAAGCAAGGTAGCGGGATTTCTTGGTTTCCGGCACAAGGCGACCTTGTTTGTCGTCCCAGTTGAAGGAGTGATGGTAACGATACAGTTTTTCCAAGACCGAAACATTAAATTTTAGGGAAAAGCGGCATAGAGGAGAAAGTGTGACACCAACCATTTTTATTGGCGGCCGTAGGATAAGTTATCCAGTACTCTTGTATGATTATTATGTATCACGAGTTTAAAACTTTTTTAAGGGGACCCAATATTCAGCAATTCACTATATCGTATTTGCAGAAACGTTCTGCTCAGGAGTTCCTGAAGCCAGGAAAGGAGGTTAGCCTTGTAGAAGTATAAGTTTACGTCAAATTTTTCCTTTATGATTTCCTGTTTCTTATTTGTAACTGATATGCAAAAACCAGAACTTTTGTTACTACCGGAATTGTTGAATATAGAATTGAGAATTGTACAAAATTATACGATGTATTTCTGATATGTGGAATGTTCCGTATGCATATGTAAGCAGCTTCTGGCTTCTGACAAGTTCATGCCAAAATTAAGAATACACATAGCAATATATGTGGTACAATACACATCTATGTACAGTATATCAGTATTTAAAACTTACAATTATTCTAACATATTTAGTTTCTGGATGAAATTATTTATTTTTGTAGTCGCCCCATAATACCTGTACCATATTAAATGACTGCTTTTCAATTTTTTTGTTGCATAAATAAATTATGCTACAAGCGCTTTTACTTGTAAGCAAATTTTGAAATATCTAAATGTAAATTTATCGTTACCGGCGGTTTGCCGGCATTGTACGTTTTGCCCATACGGAGGTTTACCCATGTGGAGGTTTGATGAAGAAGATCTGTTCATCCGGATATTTCCGTGTTGTCCTTGCATCGTTTTGCCCAAGCTGAGGTTTGTCCATTGAAATATTTTCATAAAGCAAAATCACCCATTTGTTGGATTGAAGTTGTATTTTTAACAAATTTAAAATTAAAAAATTGTAATACTTCTTCAGAGAAGCAGGGCATTGCATTCAAGTAAACTGCACGATTTGACCGAATTGAATCTAACTAATCCACTGTTATACACCTTGATGCACTGAGGTGCGGTAACGTTGTTAGTTGCAAACAAAATTTTAAAATACATTTTCGTTCGAAAGTTAGTACGCAAACGGTCAGGCGGACAGACATACTAGCACATCCTTATTAACTTACATTGTTTATACGTTAATAATTATTTCGAGGCGCCTTTTTGATCACCTCGTTTGTAGACTAATGAAATGCATTCATTTTTGCATTTATCTTATTTAATATATATACCGTTAAGATTTAACTTCATAGTCCATGTATTACCGTTAATTTAAACTAGCACTCGCTGACAAGAACAAAGTCGTAACAAGTTTCGAACAAACATCGGCGTGGGTAAACAGCCGGTTGGCAAACATACACCTGTGCAAACCTCCACGCTGGCAAACCGCCTGGACCCCAAATTTATGTATGCGATTTGAAATTACCCTACGTTTATTGAAATTCGTTCGACTTCAATTCCTTTGTTTTAAGCTGTTTGTTTAACATGAGCAAGGTACAACATAACGCTACAAACTCATTTTTCAGACCTGCCTTTGTCGTTGTATACCTTTACTTTTATAACTTTTGTTCTCCGTAAATGACATGGGCTTGTCAAATTGAAAAGTGCAGATAATTTTTTTAATTTGCGTCGACCAGGCATTTTTTATTTGCTATATTTTGACTATAAATAAATTTACTAGCTTTGTTTACATGAAAGATGAATTTCAAGATATCTATGAGCAACGATGAAATTTAAAAAAAAAATCAGAAGGAATGATCAACTTTGATACCTATTAGCACTCATTTCCAATAAATTTGCCAGTAATAGAAAGTACTCCGATACTTTATTAGGTTCAAAGTTGAATTCATTTATATATTTTTTCAAATAAAAAATAACATTATTCCAGCAAATCGTTCTTTCGTGCATCATTAGTTTTAAGCAATCAAACAAAAATTATATGAGTTAGGTATTTTGTTCTGGACGTCTATTATACAGCTTAGGTAACAATGTAAACTACAGTCCCCCTATAGTTGTATATTGCAAACCTTACTAGTTCCAAGAACTGAAGTGTTTTGGACCACTTTGGTATTTGATGTTTGGAGAACCAGTAATGTTGAAGACGTGTTGTTTTTTAAATTGTTTTCTTCGAAAACATTTTGTCTAAGCGATTCATAATTAACTATTTGTTATTAAGGTTTTCTCCCATCGTTATTCCCATCGTTTCCTACGTGATCTCTTGACATTTTGTGGTGTTCATTTCTTTGCGAAATTTTTCCAATCGATCAGGGAGTTATTATCAAGTTTATTTTTCTGTTGTTGAGGAACTGTTGTAATCATCATGAATGTTTTCAATGTCTCAAGACACATTTCCAGACAATAAACTCTATAGTATCCCAGCTTATTATGTATAAAACTGGTTATTTGGTGGTTGACTGCTGGCCAAACACTAGTTACAAAAACACTTTGAAATAGCTTTTTCTTCAAAAAATAGCATTGATTTTCCAATTTCCTCATCCATTATAGCTCGTGGTGTACGAAGATAAAATATTATGAGGTTGTAAAAAAGAGTAGAAGACTAAATACAAATAATGTTGATGGGTCAGCGACACAAATCAACTGACAACTTTATTACATCTATGACTTACTTTTATAAATATACGTTCTTGCACATACATTACTAAGCTATGTGATAATATGTACGGTACGGTTAATAGATAATTGTTTAATTCTGAATGAGTCATCAATAAAAATTGTTCTTGTTTTCATGGTTTGTGAATTTACGTAACAGGATGAAATCTAGCTGTACAAAATATCTAAACATTATTGTCACATCCGTATAAAAATTTCTGCTGCTCCGTTACCAATATTTCAAAGTCACTAACCACACCAGCTGTTGGTCACACTGGCGACCAAATCGTTCCTCAGATAATTTGACACTTAAATTTACCATTTAAAAAATTGAAGAGTTAATTAAAGCATGCCAGTGGTGAAATTAATCAAAACTATTAAAGAGCGGTTAACGAAGAAGCTTCAACCAGATAATACCCAATTCTTCTTTGGAAAACCCGCAAAATTGGCATTCATGTCAATAATTATTCTTTAAATTTAAGAATTCTGTTGGCATTACAACTGCTTGCACAAACCTTATGAAAAGTTTTGAAAGGTACTCGGTAATTTTAGCATATCTAGCAAAACGTAACAAAATTACACATGTGGTCCGATGCATACCATTTATTTAAAACAATTTACAACCCAGGTCCCATTTCATTCACAACATTGCACTGATCTGGACTATTAATGGGCGCGAGATTATTTGACAACAGTGCACCTCATATGAAAATGCAACTAGTTAAAAAGGGGATACAAGATGATAGTTATACGATAACACAACCACACACATACAAAACAAATTGTCGCATTTACATTGTTAACCGACAATTTGTCTTTTGATGAAGTCCCACTTATTTTGACGTACCAATTCTAAAAATCTTCGTTGCCTGCGTTGCTTGGTACGAATCATTCTCTCGGATAATTGGAGGTCTTGGATTTCCAAATTGGTCTTTGAGCCCATCTAAAGGATGCCCGAAGATTACATTGAGAAGGCAAACATTGCATTTCATTCGATTATTAAAGTAATAAAGTAAACCGGCACCTTTAAAAGTGTCACATGGTGCTGATACCGCCAGATGGAGAGAAGCAAGTCCCAGTAAGTATACGCGGGCCAAGGAACCTCCAAAAAGTCCAAAAATGCCGTACTAGACTGCCACAGTTGAAAATCGGAAAGTCGATGATCGCCCGAAGTTCGGATCATTATATCTAATGGATTGTTGCTGGGGTGTAGTGACAGAGACCTTTGAAATAGAGACTCGTCCAGATCTCCTACACGTAATGTTCCCTCTTCAAGCCCAGAAAGAAGGGTGTTTACTCCCTCGCAAATTTCATCCTGGGCTACAAGTATTCATTTCCGGGTTAAGTTAAGTGGGTGCCAATGATAAAGACTGATTATTGTTTCCTTACCGGAGTACGCAAATGCCAAATGCAATTTAAGCTTTTTGTGATCCTTCGATAGAAAGCTGGTTTTTGCCAACATGTGTTTCATTTCCGGGGATTGGATTTTACTCCAGTTGGCTACAACTTCCACGTGAACTCCCAACTCCCGCAGCTCCTCCCTGAAAATATGTTTTTATAAAAATCGTGCGTATTTTTCAATTTTCCTAATATATTTGAGCACGTCTTACATTCCCTCCAGCATTTGGGCAGATCGTTCCGTCACCAATTCCATTAGCGCATTCACTTCATCTGGGGATCGTTTATAATTTTCAACGCTGAAGGAAAAAACTGTCATTTCCTCCACTCCCAGATCAATCAACATGTTAGCCACCTGTTGCATTTTTTCTCCACCCAGCCTGTGACCCTCCCAAACATGTGGTAGTTGATGCTCTCGAGCAAATCGCCGATTGCTACAATAAAAAGCAACAATAAAACAAAACCGAAGAGACGGGCGAGGTTAAGCGTTTCCTTTGATACATTGTGACTTACCCGTCCATTATGAATGCCACATGTTTGGGCATCGGTCCACTGCAAACTAATTTGGTAAATTGACGCTCGAACCAGGTCGTCTCATAGTTCCGGAGAACACACGATGTTTCTGGGACAACAACCATGGTATCCGGTAATACGTCTGCTTACTTCTGTAGTTCCGCCAAATGTTAATATTACCCGCTTTGGTGGAATCGGAATGTGAAATGAAGGTGGATGTGAGAGGTTGATCTATTTAAATGAAATCACTTTTTTACAAAGTGGTACGATCACGCAGTCGCTTTTACTAGAGCTGCTATGTGCCGGTGCATGTCTCTCTGCCTTATTCAACAAGTTATTGTGTCTTGCGTAATGTTTATATTGAAGTCATGTTAAAGCGACCAATGTCGCTCTAAACGATCCTTGTTGTTAGGTATAATTTACTTTTGATGAGTTTCCTTCAATCAAACAGCAACGTGTTAGCCGTGCTATCTGGATACATGCGACGTCAATGCGTATGCGAATAACAAAACACGTACAACAGTGTCCTGTTTTGTTACGTCGGCGGAATCATGATTAGATCACGTACGTATAAACAGTCCATTAAATAAAATAACACCCACATGAAACGATGAGGTAGGACTAGCCATGTATAAAAATTAATGCATTTTTTGCGACCAGCTTTTCGGGAGTACAAAGACATCATTTGGGACTTTCGGCGGCCCGTATCAGCAAAAACTCTTCAAAGAAAGCAAATTTTAAAATTTGTTATTGCATGTCAATAGTTTGAGACAATATCTCGCCTGATTTTGCAGATGGGTTTTAAGGTAAACCCCATAGAGGGGGGGGTGACTTATGACAGTTAAAAAACTGGAGTTGTCAAAATTGCAAAATTGGATTAGATTGTAGGCAGGTCTAAAGTAACAAAGTTATTTCATCACGTTTAACCGAGAGTAATTAACGTGTTTGAACACCAGGGGGATTATTAGTAAAAATAAATATTTTCCTTTCTAATGTTCTATCACAATGGCAATTTCGTCATTTGACTCGTAATGAGGAGTGTTTTTACCTTATATCGCAAAGGTATGGCTGCAGTGCCCCCTTGTGGTAGAAAAATTAAACTACTTTTTAAATTTGAGTTTTTACATAGCAAGGGCGACTCAAATATTATACTCGTATACCACTTATGTATCTATATAAGTATAAGTTTTGTCCAGATTGATTAATTCCTGTAGGTTTTATGAGATTCATCATCTTCACTCATTATCGCGTAACTCATAGTTCTGAAATCCTATGGAAATGAGATTTTGGACATTCGACTAGTGTTGATATGGGCTTTAAAGATTTTTGAAAATGACATGGGTGCAGTGCCCCCTGGAGCAGAGTATTGGAGGTCCTTCGTTTTACATTAAAGTTGGGTTTAATTCGAAAGGATTGGTCGAACTGTCATCAGCTTGATAGTTTCTATTCTTTCTTGACCTTTAACGCTAGCAAGCGGACATACGTACATATTGAAGTTATGAAGTTGTTAGGTCACTTCGTCATTGATCCAGATGGAAAATACCATATTAACAATCAAATATTACGTGCAATTATAGTCTCAAAAAACCCCAAGGGACTAATTACAACAGTGTCATAAAAACCAAATAAAGCAAATAGTATCATCACTCGTTGAAAGCTTTATGCCTCGTCTCAACCTTGAACTGCGGCACATTAGTTTGTATACAAAATTTCGTAGACGACATTAAATGATGCAAGTGCAATTTAGGAAAAAAGTGTTTTTGTAATAAACCGATCCAATTAAGAAGTACATATAGCGTATAGCATATAGTTTTCCTATCAGTGCATAAATGTATCATTCGCATAATAATAATATACTTTTTATGTTTAGAAAACGTAAATAGCATAAAAGCCTCGAATGTAAGAATGGCAATTAAATTAAATGACCTTCACTTATAAACTACCCGAATGAAAATTATTATCCATCCGGATCAGTTAAAGATGTACCATTCAACAAGAGCAAGCAACACAATTCTAAAGAAATGTACTGGGCAATCGAACTCCAAGTAGTGAAGAAATGAGCATAAAGTAAAGTGTATTCTGCTTTGTAAAAGTACCAAATAATGTCGTATTTTACACTTTTTATTGTAACAAACCAAAAGTACAATGCTTTTGAAAACTGCAACTCAATGTAGCAGGGCTAAAGTATCAGGGGGGACAAGGGAGACATTCCCACATGTAATGCATATTGACACCTCCCCTTGTTATCCCTTAACGTTAAATCTCAAAATACAAAGGGGGACATATCCCCCTCGTCCCCCCGGTTACTATAGCCATACAATGTAAATGTAAAGATGTGATAAAGCAAACAGCCGGTGACGTATATCAGGAGCAGGAAACTCGATTTCTGGTACAAGAGTGAAAGGAATGGGAAGGAATGCTATCAAATACATTTTTAGTGTTTGTTTGCTAAGATTGCAGTATCCGTGTGTCCGGAGGAATCCCCATGAAGAGTGGAGAGCAAACAATTTATTACCTCGAAACGCCATATATTTTCTGATAGGTTCAATTTTCTCTACTGGTGACGTAATTTTTCTTTGTACATCATATTTGTATGTATAAAGATGACACCAAATTTCATAGTTATATAGAGCAGTGTTCCAAAAACACGTTCAGGGCTGACACATTACTAATACTAATAACGCAAGGATTTCATTCTGGCATGCTGTTTAGATAGCTACAATGTTAAAACCATGGAGATATAGACTTTTTGAAACCACTGTTACAACCCCGGCATTTTGCGGACGCGGGATACTAGTTACTTTATACCACATGTATAAAAACCTTAATTTGCTGATATTCTATTGCAAGCAGTTATTTCATTTATTGCGTGTGTACATAGACTCTGTTATTCCTGTGTGCACACCTACTATTACGTTCCAGTAATACTTACATTATAATGTAGACGGAATACAATTTTAAATGAATAAATCTGTATTCACATGTACTATGTAAATGAAAACTGCTTGCAATATAATATCAACGAATAAAGGTTTCCGTATGTTTGTTTTAAAAAGATATATACATTTATGTATAGTTTGGTCGGCTTATTGGTAAACCAACACTATACAAGAGATTAGGAAAGTCGGAGAACCGCCAGGCACTGAAAACGACATTAGCAAAAATACAGTTGAATATAAACACCATAGACAGAATAACGTTTTAAATACATTCATGATAAGTTTAATTTAGTTGTAAAAATATATTGCGATTCTATTTTTTTTAAATAAATGTGGAATTAATATAAAGAAATATCAAGAAAAACTTCCGTTGTTTTAGCGTATTCCACCATACCTCCAGTTTGTTATAAGTTAAAAAAACAAGTTGTGAAATTCAAAATGGAGATATAATTAATTCATGGTATCGTTCGCCGTTAATCCAATAATATCTTCATAAAGTAGAGTCATAAAGTATTCGGCATATAGTGAGCTGATGGAATTGAAATCGAGCTGATTTTAAATTGATGTTATAGGAAAATGTATGTAAAGGATCTATTTTATTTTTCTGTCATTTTGTGCTATTAAGAAGTTCCATGTTCGTGTTTTGCACTGCATTAGAACTTCTGGCTAATAATAAATGAAAACTTAATATGAAAAGAAGACTTTCGATACTCATATGCATGTAATTAAGTTTTTATTCCATATTGTTTGTTAGCGTTGCCGTTATTTTGCCAGCTAGATTGCAAAAACATTCTAAATATTGCAACTAAGGCACTAAACCATAGTGATTAAGGGAGTCATTTCACTAACTCAAGGGATCATATCCCGCATTCCCGTTGATGATATTACATATAATCGAATCAAAAATGGTTAATCTGTTAATCTTAATGGTTATCAAGTAGCTTGATCAAGTAATTTTTTTTTCAAATAGCTTGACAAGTTCTTGCAAGTAACTTGAAAATACATTTCCATGTAAATAACATACTTTTAATATGCTGTACAATATCTTCCAAAC
>JAHZNE010007842.1:0-14249 GCA_027744055.1 Callyntrura sp. NNG-2020 | reverse complement strand
AATTTCACCTACAAGCGGTTGCTCAGGTGCATAGATATGAACATATGAAATCGGCGTCGGGTTTTGCCAGATACCAATACTCTCTTGTAGGTAGAAAGTAAAGAGGAAAGAAGAAGAAAATAAATAGCGTATATTTTGTTCTTGCAAAATTCCACATACTTCTTTAATCGGACATTAGATGAACAGCAGTTCATGTTTTATTTTGTGTTACGTAACGTTACTTTTATAAATTGAACGTTAGTTTACTTGGAAAGTATGGGGGGTGGGTATATGAAGGGCAAAACTAGAACTGGAAAAAATGAATTTGGACTCACAGACGCGACTCTCATTTATAAATCTACATCACCGGCAGCTGGTCTACTATTTGCGTGTATAGTTAATTTTGGAAAAATGATTCTTAGCTCTAGGAGTAAACAGTATGATGTTGCGTTCTATATGGCTCACCCAAAACCTTGCTTCCAGGCAGACAATCCTAATGGAATCTGTAATTAGATTACTTATACGACGACGAATGGAGGTAATTTTAATTTTGAACGTTTCTGTCAGCGTTGATTTAACTGAACGTGAGTCTTGTTCGGAGACAGAATGCTTCGTTTTAACGCACAGTCTGGATTTACAGACGCTGTAATAATTAGATTGCTCAGTCCGCTTTGTATTTGATTTTCTGGGAAAGCAATAAAGTTGTTTAGAGATGCGCGCTTTTTATACCTTCAATGACGCGGAATAAAAAAGTATGGTTGACTTTTACACTGGAACAGATATTAGACAAACTTCATTATAGTAGTAAGCAAACTGTTGTTTGTATTAAAATCCTGATTCCATGTTTATATTTATTGCAATTGCATCTTTTTTTGAAATGACATTAAAACAATGTAACCCAACTATTAGAGAACCGACGGAAATCAAAGAGAGTTTAAAAATATTTAGACTACTACACGTCTACCAGATAAAAATAGATTTACTAAAAAATTGTTGTGCAATTTACAATTACGGGGATCTTCCATGCTTCTTCATCTGCCACTGTACTTCTCCGTTGTTCGGTCTGAGTTTCAATAAGATATACTCCATTGACCTTAGGTATCTGCATATACCAAGAGAAATCTGCCAACTCATGTGAGGGCTACATTCTTTCAAATTGACTAATGGACAAACATACTGATCGCATAAACTGCTTGCAGTGAAAGTGTTTTCCAATGTTTATAGCTGATTCGCGTGACAATAAATATGTCTGTATGTACTTCCACCACGGTATCGCTACTTTTTCACTTGAATGGTTTTGTAATTTGGAAGTAACTTGATTTAAAACGTTCAAAATAACATAACTCGATAAAAATGCCTTTTACTCAAAGAGCTAGATTTTCACTATTCAGAATTCCCCAGCCAAAAGTGCCCTAGTACTAGAAGAGAGCCGAGGAGTCAACTTTTTACTCTCAAAAGCCTTCCTGGCGTGGTAAATAACCTAATATGGTTAAAAGCATGTAAATTGGAGAACGCTTTTTAAGCTCGATGTACGTCAATCATTTACGTACATGACGGTTCATCTTTATAATTTTCTATCGGTTCCTTATTTAAACTAATGTACGAAAGCGCATCATGTATGAAGAAGAGACTCGTACGCTGGAAGCAGTCTTCTTTGGAATCTTTCATTTTATTCTCATTTATAATTCTGATTCATCCCTGTTCTTTACATAGTGTATGCATATCTTGTACATAAATAGAAACAGTAGTGTCGTGTGCGTGGGAGTCATATCTCGTGTCATGTAGATCGCAATAAAAATAGTAAGCACGCGTCGCATGCATGCACGCTCATGGTATACTCAGATAAATTATGTGCTGTTGTCCGCCTGCTTCGAAAACAATGCAATGAAGTATTTGACCTGATTTGTATTACTGGTGAAACATGGCTATTAATATGTTCACAACAGATTTTACAATTTTCCTTTACTTTTTCCTTGTTTTCCTTTAATTTTCTGCCACAAGACGGTGACACCGATTCCACAAGGAATGCATCAACTACTCCTTTGAATTTTTTCAGTTTAAGTAAAACCTTGTTTTTTATCAAAACGGCACCGCCTACTAAATAATAATACTCAATTCGAACGCCACACATACGATTTTCATTAAAATTTTATATCGAACTCTGAAAAGATAAAAACAAATAGCAACGGCGGTGGAAGACATAGGCAATAGCACAACTGGCGCGTCATCCAAATGGATTTTAAAAATTGAAATTTCTTTCAGAAGTGTTTTTAGTATGTAAACACTAACAAAAAAATCAAGTAAACAATACTAACGTTTTGTTGGCTAGTCGTTCTGTTAAATGTTGTGTAAACCGGTAAACATATAAACGCTTATGAGAGCATGTAATACTATAAATGCTCGCAGGGAATAAAAGAAGGGAGAAAAAGCATTCGTAAAATGTTAGTTCCATAATAAGCTTTATTTTACCATTTCACAGTCGGAAAGGAGAAAATATTCAACAACGAAAGCAGGGAAACGAGAAATAAAATGATTTACAGAAACGGCTCTTCCTGTCGTTTCAACCTTCGTCAAAATATTTTTTATTCCGTTATCCACTCATATCCTCACACTTGCAGAGATGGAGATGGCAGGGTAAAATAAATGGGTTTAGTCTGTAGGACACTTTACACGTTCAATTTTTTGGATGAAAAAGTGTTATGTGCATATGTCAAACAGACAGTCAGCCTGGGTGAGTAGTAGTACTGTGAGCAGAATGATGGGAGGAGTAGACGCTGTTGAACGTGAGAAAACTTCAGATAGGCAAATACGTAAAAAAAAAGAGCAAAAAAACTACACTGATGCTCATGTTGGCACCATCATCAATTTTTTTTATATTTTAACGCGTACCCACGTCTTCTTTGACGGTACTCCTCTTAAGATGTGTATTTGTGAGTTAACATGTGTGGGGAATGGGAATTACGTGTGTCATCATTTTGAATGTGTCTGCAGTTTGCAGTGGTGACCGTGGTAGGACGATTGAAGCCAGGAAAAGGGGAGGTAGAGACGCGAGATGACACAATTTATTTGCAAACGAGCATTTGAGTTTTTTCCCATGACAAGCAGGGTGTTCAAGATACTAAAAAAAAGTAATACTGAATACCACCAAACGAGTGCTACAAACACGCTATGCCTTGATGGCAGAGGCGTTATCTTCCTTTGTCATTTTAGTATACAAAATGTTTACAAAAGTCAGAGTGGTAGGAACATTCACGACACACACATATCTTCATGTTCGTGATTTGTGACGAATAATGCCAAACAAACAGTTCGTTTTACTATTATGCTCCGTTCGGCTCTCTGGCGTCTGGCTTTTCCTTTTTTGATATCGTTCTACTACTACCAAGAAGATCCCAAGCTGTCATTTAATGTGAAGCAAAAAAATTCTTTTAAAAATATCACATTGGATCAAGATACATCCTGTAATCCGGGGAGAATTTTCTTGTCGTTTGAAGTGGGAGAACTGGCGTGTTTACTCAGAGATGTAGATATGAATAACAATGGCTGATATAAAAGCGGAAAACGAAACTCCAATTTGTACTTACCGAACAACTTTAGGTGGCTGGAAGGCTCCTTGGACACTCCCTTCTCCGGGGTCACCGATATCACGGAGAGTTCCTCCTCTGCATGAAAAAACGCAAGGAAAAAGTTTTAACCATTTAATATTCTACATTCCTTATCGTTTGCTATATGTATTTATGGACAATGACTATCTATAATGGCAATTCATACTAGACCATCTTGTAGAATTATCTAAACAAAACAAGGTCAAACAAGTAAAGTAAAGTGCAAAAACTGAAAGAAACAGATAACTTCTATTTGGGATGTGCATTTTGTAAAAGCCAAGTTGTTTCATGTTTCCTTCATATCTCAAGGTGTAGTGAAGCAAACAAGATAAAGATGACATCTGCATGAACCCAGTGATCCATCGCAAAACAAAATAAGTAATCAATACGACATCGTTTACAGCAGTTGTCTCGTTAAATACTTGCACAGTTCAAGATTCTTTTTCCTTGTAGGACAGATTAAAATACGCGTGACATCATGCATCTCTGCCAAGTTAATGAGGTGACATGCGTGTAACGTAAAAAAATAATATGGGGGTGATGGGTGATGTTGGGTTAGGGTAACTTTTCACATAAAGCCAATAAGACATTTGATAGCCCTTTAAACATTTGCGCCAAACCACGTTTTCAAGTAACGATTCCTGTCCGCGTGTTTCTGCAGAGAACGTGCATGCATAGGTTCCATCCAAGTTGTTGATAATAAGTTCGATAAAAGCCGTACACCGCCTTCCCTTTACTTCCAGAGTTGGTAGGCATCAGGAGGAAAAAAATGTAATGCTGCTGCCAAAAACCAAACTTTTATTGCTGGCTATTCATCTAATATTAATGTTCGTAAAATAGAGTAATTTCTCAATGGATCTATTTGGAATACTTGTAAGTAGCAGCAAGCAGCAGCAAATAGCGGTTTTTGGTACGAGACGCAGTAACAGTAAAAAAGTAACCTTTATGAATACTTGCGCTCAATATAGAATGGCGGCGTGTCTATACGACCATTTACGAAAGTATTCCAGCCTACTTCAGCAGAGAGCCATGGTGGTGGCTTTTTTGGGGGCTTTCATAGCGGTTGGTCATAAACTAAAAGTTACACCGCACCGATGTGACAACTCGCCTTTTATAACTACCTTTCTGTTATCATGCCAGAAATAGAGGCGGTCTCTACCAAAACAAAAGAAAGTATAAAAATATCATAATTGAAGACAAAAATAGAGGAGAATGCAGTAAAAAATATGAAATCGAGTAGAGCATTGTGTATTTTGAGTTATTTTCAGCCATATAGTAGTGTATCCTCCTATAGGGCTGTGACATATACTACCCTGTCCTTGCCAAAATATTTTCCTGAAAGTGCTCCGTATTTGATACAATGCATCAACAAATGCAGTCAATAAAAGAAGTAGGTATATACCAAACTATTGTACAACTTTATCTACCCACCAACTCAATTCTGCCAATTCCCCTTCTTTCATAACAATGCATGCCAAATATAGTGGCATCCGTTTAAAAGATATAATCAGCCATGTATATGGGGGAGTATAGGGAAAAAATAAAATAAAATAAAAAGTGCACATTTCACATGCTGCAGCTATACATACATAAGGGTACTATAACATATTATCATTCATTTGCTTGCATCACTATTTGATGGTCATGTAAAGTAGAAAAATATTTGTATAATAAAAATATTTTGTTCACCGTACCAGAATTCTGTCGACTCCCATTCTGGCTCCCGTCGCCGACAACGGCATGAACACAACAGTCACTACAGTAGCTACACATTGTAGCAGTGGGAGAAGTGGAAGTAGAGAAACAAAATCCCGACAAACAATTCAAATAACAACAGCAACGACACAGCAAAAAAGATAGGATTTTTTTATATACCGCACAATATGCGGTATTGTGTATATAATATATTATTAGGAACTATAATATAATTAAGTATCATTCATTCAGCAGCAACAATAACAATAATAACAAGAAAGACGAATAACAATATAATATCGTCAACAAAACGAACGTATTACTTTTCCCTACTTTCTCTTCCTCTCTCTCTCTCTCTCTTTCTCTTTATCGTTTATCAACAATCAGTCTGTCTCTTTCGAGTGTCCCTTCCTCTCTCTCTCTCCCGGACGAAAATTTACTCTTAAATGAAGGCATATATTTAGTCCTCCCCCACCGCAGTATTAACTTATCATCCCTCCGTCTCTCCAATAAACTTTGTTGTTCTTGTCTAGTAGCGCATGTTTTCACAAAGCCCCAACAAATGAAGGAATTTTGGTAAGGAAATTCTCAATGTCACTTTTCTCCCGTGTATTAGCATACCATAAACTATTTCTCTTTTGCTTGTGAAAAATGGTTTACAACCAACCACAAGCCCACGCTCACATATACCCACACACAAAAACGTTATACAGATACAAGGAAACAAAAAGTTTTCTCTTTGTCTATATGAATATACCAATTTCAGCTTCCCTATACAGACAACTTTTTATTTTATTTTAATAAACTTCACTGAAAGTTTTCTACTCGCGAGCCGCAGCACAGTAGTGGTAGTAGAAACTGCGTTTATAACTGTCATCTAAGCTCGTGTCTGTATGTGTGTATGTGTTTGTCTACTTTACAACAAGAAGGCGTACCAATGCGTAGGCTTAATGCTTTGCTTTTTCAGTTAATGAAGAGCGAAAAACAGACGTGGCCACAACTCCACCACTTATTCATTTTGTTTATTCACTAAAACCAACACGTTATAATTATCATTAGAAAACAGAGGAAATTGCTTCACAGTACTTTCTCTCCCACACACACACACACACTGGGGCTACACTATAACCTAATATATCTGCCTCGTCGACAACGACAACGTTGTAACAAAAGTAGCAACAACAACAGCAACAAAGGAAACTTTATATTGTTTGACCAGCAAAAATTGTTTCACTGTCTCCTCTAAATTTTCCCTTTTCTCCGTTTTACAGAAGAAAACACAAACTACCAGCCATTTACGTCAGCCCATACGCAATTTTCCTTTTGTTGGGCGTCTAAAATACGAGAAGAAAGGTTGTCGGGAAGACTGGAAATACCAAAGTAACATGTAGTAGGAAAGAGAAAGAAGCTCCTAGTGAACAAAGTCGGAATAATCTGCAGAGGCGACAGCTGCTTAGGCTATATGCTCCCCAACTTTATTAGCAACAACAACGCCGTCGGAGATGGGGGATGTAGTGTATATTACATTATTAGAAATTATTCCTATTCACTACAGTGCAGGTTACGACGGCTTTAATGTGGAAATAAGTGTAGCAGAAATGTGAAATGATACCGACACTAATAACAGCAATAACGACAACGCAACGCGCCAGATTTACAGATTTTTTAAAGACATAAAGTCTCCTACAATGTAGACGTTTTCCCTATATTTTGCCAATGTCCACCCTGCTTTCACTAAAATACCAAATAAGATATGATAATGCAACTGTTCCGTTCCAATGCAAGGGAGAGGACAGCTTAGGGAAGGAGTAGCAGTAGTAGTACGGCTAGAGGGAACATGACGACGGGAATATTGACAATGGTCAAAATATATGATGATCGGTTGTGGAAGCGCGGTGACAAGGACAGAATGAGATTATATTGTCTCCCCGTATTGCGCGTCCATGCAAGCCTGTTTTTTGGTCTGTGTAAGTCAAAGAAAATGGACTTTTATCTCCGGTTGTCTTTTCCCGTGCTTCCTTTCCCCTTTCGCTATTTTGGTTTTTTACTGACGCTATTATTGGAGAAACACAGATTTAAACTCCAATCTTGACTGGCATTCGGAGTTTTTTGGAAGACATAAATGGACTGACAATCCGGACTTGTCGGAGCGCGGTACTTTTCCTGTGTACATTTTTATACTTTCGTTGCTATTATTACGGGAGCCTTGTCATGCGTGCAAGCATACCCGTACACAACAACCTTCTTTTTTTGAGACACACGCCATACCAGAGAGAAAAGGGGAAAAGGTCTAATATAGTGCTATATATTCCACGCGTTAGCTCAACTGTGATAAATGGTTTCCTCTTTTACGCAAAAAATTTTTGTAAACATTCACACAGGACGACAGAAGTGGATATATTCCTTATGTTCTCTGGTGACGCGCGTGGACGCTTAAAATGTATTTTTTTCTTCAAGAATCGTTTTCTCCTCTCTGGCCTTGTTTCTTGGCCGATTATTGTCTGAACGAACAATTCAATAAATGTACCGTTCAAATTCACATTCTCCTCTCCGTTTTATGTGCGTTTTTTTCTGTCGTCGTTGCTATTATGGGGTTCACTCTCCTTTCATTCCCTCTAGTCAATAGTCCACTCTGGTTTTTTTGTAGGAACATGCATTTAAGGCATTTATTAGGTACATGCCACTCCTTGAGAAAAAGCGGGGCACTGCTTAAGACAATTCTATTATTGTTCCAGGCCGGGGATGAAAACAAGATGGAAATTGCCTCGTTCTTTCGCTTCTTTCAAAACCAAAGATGCACTTTGGAATGGCCGGAGAAATAAGCAATATAGCATGAGTGAATGACTATTACATGTTATTGTATTGCCTACACACACACTGCCTCAGGAAGGAACAAGACAGTGCTTTGTATATATTCTGGTTACTCCACGCGAGTTCAAACTCAACAATGATAAATTGTGTGGAAATCTCGCTTTCTTTTCTGGTGGATCACTAAAAACACACTTGTATTTGTGTGTGTGTGTGTGTGAATGTGTGTGGATATGTATGTAATGTTGCTTTGGGTCGTTTTGTGGGTTTTTTGAATGTAGGCAGTGCTTGTGCTGCTACCGCTGCTTTGTAGTATAGCTACCGACTTTGTCTGTTCCTTTGTTTTGCTTTTTTTTCTCTGGTGTGGCAATGCCTAATCTGTTTCACTAGACAGGAAGGAAAAGAAGAGATAACAGACAAGTTTTTTCGACTTGCTCAGTAACGTGATTTTTTTTCTCCCATTTTTTACGAGTTTGGCTTTCATGGACAGTTGTGTTTTTTTATTTATAATAGCAATACACAAAAAAATCATTCCCCACGACAAACCCGGGAACTAAAGACCAACATTATTCTGAGTTCCGTGTCTCTCATAAGCATTGTCACCGCCACCGCCGCCACCACTGTCATTTATATACAGATATAATCCGTCAACTGAAACAACATCAAGTTTAGAGAGAGAAAAAACGTAAATGTAAATAAGTACAAGGGAAGGAAATAACAACAAACTAACAGAACACACACACGCGCGCGACAACGACGACGACTAACGACAAAAAACCGACAATAACGACAATGGTTATGCCTACGTGTCCTGGCTATATAGAGCAATCAACACGCGAGCTAAAAATACGACGACACGGCAGTGCTTTGGAAAGATGTCTTTTCTTTCTCTTTCTATTAACTAATCTCGTTTGCAAAGGCGGGCGGGCACACACCGCGAGATATGTAGGCACACAAAAACACAGACACACACAGTTATATATGATGATATAGCACTGTCAATAATAACGCTAACGTGCGGGTACAACCACGAGAGATAACAAATACATTTTTTTTGGAAGTTCCCTCTGTGAGCGTGTTGCGTACGTGGATGTTTGCATTTGTACACTTGACTATTTTTCGAGTGGAGTAAATAGAAGACGTAAGAAATGGGAAAAAATAAGTCCTTTTGAGGATTGAGAGCAAAGAAAAAACAGCGAAAAGAGAGATGTTCAAAACGATAAATATCTTATTGCATTTTACTTACTCAACTTTTTTTTACACACAGAAAGGCTTACAGCATATAGGCATATACCCACACATTCAAACACACACACACACGACTTTTTCAATGACTTTTCTGTTTTTTTATACTCGCGTGATATATTGGGTGATAGTCCTGTGTGTTGGTGGTGGTACGTCTAAAAAGTATACGTGTATTACCATTAAGCATGTGTGCCACATAAATATGTATGAAATGACATGAACGGAAGAAATGAATGTGAATGCATCATCATAAAGGATAAAGCTATTTGGTTCGTTTGCTTATTGCTCTCTTCATCTCTCTCCTCTAGTGAGATATATGAGAGTAAGTCAAAAGGAGAGAGAGATGCGAGATGTGATAAAGCTATCGTCCTTTTTTAGTACGCGGAATGTACACTAAGATTGCTATGAGAGCATGGTGAATTTATAAACGTATAATGTGTTGAGTGAGTGAATATGTAATTCTCATGTGATATCTTTTTCTTCTTCGTTTATACGACGACGAGGACTACTACTACTGCTCTTTACTTCTTGTCTGACGTTACAAGAAAATGTATCTTTTTTTGGTATTAGCAGGAGAAGAAGAACAGAGAGGCAAGACGTTGTAATATAATGGCAATGGCGTATAAGGAATTTTAAAACTAAAGGATTTTAAATATACCGTGAGTGTGTGTGTGTGTGTGTGCGATATTATCTTTTTATATGCTGTGCTGCAGACGATATAACGATGATCATGATGATGATGATTATGATGAGGATACTTGAGCTGCTCCTTCTGTCTGTTGGATAAAGATAATATTTAAATTATCTCAATATACTACCACCGCTACCACATTACATTTTTGGCTTGGGTGGTAAAGCTGCTAAAAGTAATGTAAGTAGTATTCATGAAATCATCGTCTTAGCGAAAGATGAAGAGAGGGAAAACATAAGACAGGATGATGATGACGACAGGGGATCAGTCAGATTAGAAGAAAGACGGATGGACGGAGGGATTGATAGGATGTTGAAAAGTTGAAATTTTGACGGGAAAAATGGTAGTATAATAGGGAAAACAAAAGAGAAAAGAGTTACAATGAAGAGACAAATCTTTCTTGTTCACATTCAACTGCCTCTTTTGTTATTGAAAAAATATGCATTTTTAAGGTAAAAGCGTTTTATTGAATATGTGTGCGAACAAAGGCTGTTAGGCAGTGGGAATTCGACAGACTGACAATACGCTACGAATAAGATGTCATTTTCAATGACCTTCTCCCCAAAAATGCGTTGGTACTTCATTCAATGAAATTTCTATACAGTCTGGGTTTGCAAACCAATTTTGTACAAGATCTTCCTGAGAAATGGTAAAAGCAAGTAAGACAATCACCCAGAGTCTATGATTACACTCGGGCTTGCAATTGAAGCCACAGTTGTTGTTATTATTGTTGTCCTAATTCGTTTTTAACAACCTTGTTTTATTCTCTACTCTACCACAAGTAAACTTTTGATTTTGATGTCCTTCTGCTGCCCGTCTTCTTCTTGTTCAATGTAGCACAAGGACCACACGCAACCATTTGACTAAGAGCACTAGCGTCCTCATTATTCTAGTACACTCTGATAGCTTCCAGTTGTAACAAGATTTAAACGGGTATAATAATATTATTCTTATGTCTTCTCAGTTCATATACCCCATATATGCACTTAAGTAAACATCAAAAAGCAACAAACGCCACCAACTGCTAAAGTGCTACATTAATGAAAAGATGTGTGGTGAAGGACGGTTGCTGAATACAAATGTAGTAATGCCAACCTTGCTGTGCACAGCACACAGATACACACACCCTGTACAAAGGATTACTGTATAGTGCAATGTGAGCTGAAATATGATACAGACAGATTCCCGTTGGAAATTTATAGCGAACTACCTAATTTCATATTCATTTATTCATCTTCGCATAATAATGATAATAACCACACGCGTTGCGCCTCACAACTCATTATATTTAAAATTACTGTGTTGTTTTTACTCAACTTTACTCTTCATTTAACCAAAGACTAAAACAACAACTCTCCCTCTAGGACCCACCTTAATATCTACTTTATTTACCTACGAATGTAGGAAAACTACTTAACTCGGCATAATATGATAACTTACTTCATCGTTCTCTCATCACATTATCGTCATCATCTCGCCATAAAATAACACAGTAGTCGTAGTGGTATTCGAAGTAGTATGATCATGTCTAACAGCTTCTTCGTCTTCTTTTCATCATTGTTACCCTCCGTTCATAATAACCCACATCATTGCCATGTGTTATATGTGTGTGTGTACATTCTATTTGTATATCCTCACTGAGCGTCTCCTCTCAACTCTTGAACAACTTGCACTTGAATGAACACCACTCCTTCGTTCATATCAATCCAGTTAACTTGACTCTTGTGGAGAGACAAGACGAAGACAAATTAATTTTCCTCAAAGAAGCGAGCGAACAGCCCCCGTAGTAGTAACCGACAACGTCAAAAGAGCTGTGGTGATGATGCTGCTGACGAGGACGACACCGACGACGAAGAGGATGGTGACTACAAAAACACCAACACTACCGTCAACCCCAACAGCTTCAGCGCCATCAACATCGTTCATCTACAATCTAACACGTCGTCTCCCTCTCATCAAGTCCCAGAGTCAAAAGCAACTTTCATTTTCAGTACCTCCACCACCGCCACTACAACCAACCATCTTCTCTCGGTTAAATCCCGCTCTCAACGCGTCGACATATTATAACATTTTATTATTTAATAACAATGTTCCTCTTTGTCATCATTTCCACCCATTCTCCTCATCATCACCATTCTTCGACAATCATAATATTTTAATATCATAACCGGCAGCACCAATCCGACCAGAAGCACCACTTCCTTTTCTCATCTCACATTTCGTTCTTGTTATTATTGCGACGACATGCTTTATCTTTTCTGCTGCTCCTGCTTCTGCTACTCGACACTCCGTTCTTTCCACCTGTTTCTCCCTTCCTTCACAGACGTTTCTCTTGTCGCTGGGCGCGTTTTTCCTCCACAAACTTGCTGTAAGTTGTGGCAGTATTTTTGGGTAGTGCGCCTTTCTAGCACCACCGTGACACCCACAGTATCGTTGACGCCGCCGGTAGCATCTTGATGGTTATGATGATAATTATTAACACCACTCAGCCTGGTGTAATATGATAGGATTAACACATTTTAATGATGACGTCCGTGATACTTTTCAACTGTCATATTAATACTATCCCCCTCTGCCATTTGATGTTGGTAATGATGATGATGATGATGATGATGACGACGACAACGAGCACGTCGCACGTTTATCCCTGGTCCTTTCAAAAATGCGGTGCAGCAAAGGGCCACCGTGGGGTTTAATTTCACGACACACGTGTAGACACACACACATACACACAAAACCCCAAACCGAAAGCAAACCGCGGCAGCCACAGAAAAAAATTATTTTCCGCACATATTTTTCCCTAGTCGTATTTTCTACCTTCTTTCTCCTATATAGGTATCTTAACATTCCAATGGATGAAAGGAAGGTTTTATATTTGAATTGACATTTTGCAAAGCCGGCATTTTTTTCTAATGAAATAAAGTGAATTATCTAGGTAGTCCTATATTTCTGCAACGTGTAAGCTACAAAATAAAGCACGAACACATTTTTCTTTGGTACTACTACTGCTGCTGCTTCCTATATGGTATATAGTTGGTGAAGCCACTGGTGCCACTACGGCTGCTGCTGATCAAGTTGAAATCAGATACAATCGGATAATGCAATAAAAAGAAAACTTTTCCCTATTATTTTTGCTGCTGCTGTTGCCACCACCGCTGTTGTTTTTCGTCGGATGCGAGAATGTTACATAATGACTTTAGAATGGCTTTCATTCACTATCCTCCTTTCACAAAGGATTATTTCATGCGATCAAGAAACACATTTTTGTCAAGATAGATACCCGTATACGAATATACTATCCTCACAAAAGAACCCCGGCTTAAGAGTTACCCGTGGACTGGTTTTAAGGTAGACACACATCGTAATTCACCCCAGAAAAAAGTGAAAGTGCCTCCTCTTTTAAATAACCCCGTGGTCCCATAAAATTCCGGTGAAATAGTATCATGTCATGAATATCTATACCCGGTCGTACATTCATTTTTCAAACTATTTCCCCCACAAAAACACCCGCTCTCTAAACACATCAGCAAAACCACTACTACGCCCATACCCCACTACATAAAAAGGAAGAAAAAGCTGGGAAAACGAGGACTTGTGTGAGTGTGTGTGTGCACGGGTGAATAGCAGTGAATAGTAAATGCGGTCACAGAAAGAGAAAACCGTACTAGTAGCAATAGTTGGGAAACAAAAAAAAACTTTCCGTTTTTATGGACGAAAAGAATAATTCTTCAGGCAGATACACATGGTGTTCTACAGTTTCTTGTTCTTTTCTCGCGATCATGCCAACCACCGCTGTACCGTCAGATGTGTTGTGTGTGTGTGTGGACTAGAGAATTACATTATATCCAACAACCAAGTTTATGTTCTGCACCTACCTACCCCGTCACTCCCGACTCTGCCGCCACTGCTATTACCTAATGTTTCTTACACTAGTCTACTTTTTACTCACTTAATGTACATCTTGTGAAGGGAAAAAAACTTTACACTCTGAAATTACTTTCTCCTTGTGTTTTAGAGTAATTCGTAGTAATCGGTCTGATATACAAAGAAATGGCCAAATACATGCACACACACATCACTAGAATTACTCTGATACAAAGGAACTCTATTACTCTATCTGCTATACCCGCTATAGTTTTGGATGAAGCAACCTAATCTACGAGAAAGTGTTTTTATATTTTTTTCCTTTTACCTTCCTACCTAAAATAGAACACGCTCAGGGAGGG
>JAHZNE010007841.1:0-25425 GCA_027744055.1 Callyntrura sp. NNG-2020 | reverse complement strand
AAAACCGCGGCCAAAATTAACACAAAATCACTGTGAGTTTACAAACGTGATTTTAACGAAACTCTTCCCGTTGGGTATGCATTCGTAAGTTGTGATCCCTAACCTTAATGGTTTGCTTTACGACGTGGTTGTATGCAGGTACATAGTGAACTGTTTTTACAAAAAAAAACGTGTATTTGTGTTACAACTTGGGATTCTTTTATGATTCGGCAGGATTTGCATCACTTCCACAAATGCATTCATTTGCATTGAGTACGTTAATGTTATATATAACTAACGCAATTTGACGTAGAAAAAAATTGAGGTTTATTAGCAACAGAAACAGGCAGCAAATCATATATATTTAGGTATAGCATGTAGCTGTTTGAACGTTATGAAAATGAGTCGTACGTTTTTGGTTCAGTCTGTGAGTGTTTTTATGTAGTTTTTTTGTGAGTGAAGTTTAACGTGCATTTGTATCAGTTAAAAGTTATTTATTTACAATTAGTTTTCTTTCCTTCACGTTGTAACTGAGCCCCACATTATGTCTAATGGTTTTTCCATGAATTGGGCACAATAGAATTGATAATGCATACTGTCTTATTACATCATCAACAGTCATTATCATATTTACTGAATTTGCTGCATATTTCTTTGCCAAAAGTAGCAATGTATGGCTGGAAAGCCACAAACTTTTCGCATTACTTCACTATTGGTCGTGTCACCATAATATATTTTGTACCTATACCACGTTTGTGTAGCGACATGTCTATGTATCTATCTTTAATAAAGTGGCAGGCCAATGAGTTGTTAGCATTTTCCTAAATTTTCATTTAACATTCAATATAGCATGTTACTATTTCCTATCAATAGCATTTAGACGATATATATATTATGTGTATAAGCATATCAACAGCCATTTAACAAAACTACAATTTGCTTTTGTTCTGTAATCATTGCAGGAGGAGAATCCTTGTGAATTGTATTGCGGCCGATAACGACGACAACGACCATAGCAAACCACAAAGACGAACCAGGACACTCCTTCAAAATTTCTTTTCTTTCTTGTTTTGCTGATCGAGACCTGTGGGACGAAAAAGCAGTGTCTAATATTACAAAGCAACTCAACTGAACTAGAACCACCTCAATTAATTTCACTTTTTGCGTGGGAGGATTTGTTTAATTGATTTTGAAGAGATTAAGGATTGTAGTAAGCTTGCACGGCTACTGCACGACGAGTAGTAAAAAGCAGTGTCAAGTTGTGTACGTGTATTGGCACCGTTCAATCAATCAATTCATTTCGCTTGACGACTTTGTAAAAGACTTGGTGGGAGTTGAGTGCGTGCGTGTGTGTCGTTAAGCTGAGGGGTGATGCGTGAGTTTTCATCTTCGTCCATTATCTCTCCTTTTAAAGTCGCCTGTTGACCTTTTTTTCTTGTCTCTGCCAGCAAACATGGCAAAGTGATCTGTCTGTTGTATCCAAAAAGACTCAAGTGACAGGCTAACATGACGAAGAAGATTATGTAAATTTGTACAAGCTGCATTATAAAAGTCTTTGTGAAAGTGAATTAAATTAGCGACGGCAGCAGCAGGGATCGCGATAAAAATAACGATTACCATTAACCGTTTTACTACCAGCGTGTCAGTGTCAGCATCAGCGGTTGAGGTCAGGTCAACCAGCATGGATTTTAGGGGAAGTAACAAGAAGCTGTTTAGCAGTGTTCTCGGGAGTGGAGGCGGTGGTGGAGGTGTCGCGCGGGATTTGCATTGTTCAACAACGCCAAGAAACAATCTGCTCGATACAGCCTATCAGGTAGAATTTCGCCACGACGTATTTTTTTAATGTTTATATGACATATGCTTTACTGCTGCTTGTTTATTATGGAGATAAGAATCCTTATATCTGTCTCTGCCCATGACAAAAGCGATGCCAATGGTCTCTGCGTTACTACTTACTAAGCCTTTTTCTCACTTGCCACTATTATTGCTTATTAATCAGCTTTCTAATAACAAGACGGAAAACGTGTCGTGTCGTATTGTCAAACTGTAAATTAGAGGATGGGCCGCTTCTAACAAGTTTATCAAAATGTCAACCAGTGAGCAGCAACAGCAGGAAAAGAAAATGATGAATTGCAATAAAATATTGTCGTATTTGAAACATCCTGCAGTTAGTTATATGTAGTTGCAGGCGGTTCGCTGAAAACCTTTAAGTGAAGAAGCAAGGGGCATGCAGGGATAGGGTAAAGTGGTAAACACTTTAAGGGAAAGCTGACAAAAGTAATACATGCCAGCGTACAACTAATAACAACTTGTGTTCATTAAAGTGTTTCAAAATTTATAGACGGATTGGGAGGAAAGGACAGGGTAGGAGGATGTAAGTAGAAGAGGTGTGTGAGCGCGCATATATATTTTTAAAGTAGAAAATAGCAAGTACACGTGTTTTGACGAAATGAGATGTAGGTAAATGGATATTCTTATTAGTAACAAAATAAAAAGACAAATGTCTCCGTCAACTTTGATTTGCCTTTGAGATACAAATCTCTGCATGACACACACGAGGAACCCTGCATTTTAAAATTGCTGATTGTTATTTTTCTTTTCCTTCTAAATACTACTACATGGTACAGTACACGTATAGATTTACGTTGTACATGACAGTGGGACTATTATCTGTTTACTACTGCCATTTCTGTGCGCTTCAAGCCTTTTTCAGTACCATTGTTGCAGCTTTAAAAGCTTTTGTGTTTGGTTGTTTAATTATCTCACTCAAGACAACATTTTGCTTGTACAAGACTGATGTTACTCTGCTGCGTGAAGTAGTAAAACTCTGAAAATGCAAATTGCTTCTTGCAAACTGTCGGTCCCAGTGACGATGAGGATGATGTGATGATGATGATGATGATGATAATGATTATGTGAGTGAAATGAAAAAAAATGATTCATGAAATGAAGGATGATGGTATGGGGTATGGCATGCTGCAGTTTTATCTTAAGAAATATAAAGGTGTAATAATAAAAATTTCAGTAAATATAAAACTGTGAGCTTTTACTAGTATTCATCTCCCTGATTAGGTATAAGTCTTGTTTTTATGTCTGCAGATATATATGTATAAAGTCATTCATTTCATCACGAATGGAATCTAGTGTGCGTACGGGAGGCATTTTTGTCTGAAGTCAAAACTATTTATAATTTTATCATCGTCATAATGCATGTATCCTTAACATTATTATCTGCGTACGGAAAACACATGTTGTTGTATGGACTGCGGCAACTGCTGCAGGGGTTGTACTACCTATAGCGTAATTTTTTACCAGGTCACCAGGATCATTCATTTCACTTTTTCATTTTGTGCATGCATAAATAATAAGCATTATACATTCCACTCAAGAATCACTTCTACTATTAGTACCACCACCACCACCAGTTTGTACGCCTACACACTAGATATTTGCTTGTAACCGAGCCATCATCCGTATAAATGTAAAAGTTTTTAACGTGTAGCCTTCGGCTGATTAATACCGGTTGGTTGTACATTTTTTTATTTGCCCCCATCATCCCAGCATCAGCGACACAGCGTTAAGCCTTTTTTTATTTTTTTTATTTCACCAGTTTTATTATTCCCTTGTAAACTCTTTTTCTATAAAAATGTGCAATCGAATTGAAGAAAATAAAACGCATACTTTTTCATCACCATTTTATGGCCTACTCGTCGTCGTAGTCGTTGTCGTCACAGGCTGTACATTATTCTGATTTTTGTGTGCGCGCGCGGTGGCGCAGCCAAAAAAAGTATTCTTTCTGGCTCTGGGTTGGCTGGTCTGTTCACTTTACCTCTCTCGCGCAACAACACAATAATAATATTATGACCATGTCATTGGAACGTTGGAACCTCCCTTTCTTTTGCTGTAATTCGCTTATAGGTACACATGTAGTATTTCATTGCACGACATGGTCTCACAAATAGTCCAACTTGGCAACTTTGTAAGTTCGTGGTGGTTCATGTTTCGGCGTTGAGATAGGATGCTGATATGATACTGAGTGACTGATAAAGATAGCCCAGTGACACACTTCTCTCCTCTTCATTAAATACATAATATACTCAAAACAAATTTCATGGCAGGAGTGTAGTAAGTCTCTATTGTATAATGTAATTTCAAGCTTGGAGATTTGAACTTTTTTGTGGACTTTTTTTTCTCGTGTGCGTTTGTCTTTATTTTTACACGATGCGACTGCGACTGATAATGGGCCTCTTAGATTTTTATTTTAAACCTTTTGTTTGTTTTTCTTAATCTGTATAAATGTGTGGTCCGAATCAAAATACAAAATCTTACTGGCGACGACGACGATACTGCTGCTCTTCTCTTCCTGAAAACTGTATTACTGCAGAGCATGACGCGCGGTCACACTAAATATGGAGTTATTACGTACATAGTGGTCATCGTGGTGAATTACAAGTATGGACGATATCAGATTTATTAGATCAGCAGCGTTGTCGATTGCTTTTTTGTTGGAAAATATTTGACGGAGAATTAAAGAATAAAAAAGTGTGTGCCTACGTGCCTTTTGGTGATGACAAGCGTTAATATTTATGAATGTGTTGCTAGACCAAAACGCTTGAGAAACATAGGCACCACATAAAAGTCTACTTTTGAGCATTAGACAAGGGTGACATGCGTGATACCTCTTGTAATTGTAATGCGCTTAAATAAATGAGGAATGCATGTAATGTCATTATGTTACGCTTGTATTGGTTTTAATACTGCTATATGGTATGTTGTCGAACGAATACGAAAAAATGCTTATAAAAGTGTGTGACAGAGACACGAGGTAAAAATGGGCCAAAGATGGGAATGTGTGCAAGAAAGCAATTTATGACTCTTGTTGCACGAGTTACTTATTTGAACTACACTCTTCAAAATATCCCAATTTGACGTGATGATGCAGTAGACTGAAAATTAAGCTCAGCAGCAACAAAGAAACACGAGGATTTAGGAGAGATATAAATTTTTAGGAGAATTCTCTTGTCTTGCGAGTAATGGTTCAAGTACACGCCCATTTGTCACGCCTAAACCCTGCACCTGAACTGAGAATATGCTGTGTAGTCAAAGTCAACTTATAAAAAATGTAGCATTGCTGCTGTTGTCGTTGTTGTGTCTCCTTTTGCCACTACTACTCGTCGTCGGCCAACAACAATATAACAAAGTGTGCACTCCATGCCAGCTTACCTGGGTGTAATTCAACAAGGATTATGTTGTGAGAATGGAAAAATTGCTTTTTTTCAAATTTTAGTAGGACATTTTTGATAGTTGTTTTGGATAGATGATGAGGTTGAGGACGCCATAATAATAATAATGATGTTGACGATGATGATGATTTTGATGCCCAGTGATACGATGGATGATGATGGCAGCAGTAGTAACAATGATCAAGCAAAGGTGAATAACGATCTTTTGTCATTGTACTATGCTAAATGGGATTTGCATTGTCAATTTTGTCACTTTTATCAAGAAAAATGGCTTTATAAAGAAAAAACAATTTAATTCAATAAGTTATACACACGCAGCGTTCATTTTCTCGTCGAGTCGTTATTGTTGTCTCATTACTTTATGTCACGATGACTTGATACGTATAAGTTGTGCATCCACATAATATATTGTGTATATATATATATTTACTTTTATTAATGTTGCCGTATGTATTTATGTTGATGGCATATATGACAGTTTCGTGGCAGGTCCAAAATTACAACTTATGCAATCGACGACGAGAAAACGTGTGTTGGCACTATGTGGTAATAATAAAACTAATAGTGTTTTTATTATTTTAGAGTGAAATGAGAAGCACACGCTATTACTCGAATTGACAACAAATTAATAATACCAGTCAAAAAATCGTACGCGCGCACATTCGTGAGTTGATATGAGTTATTGTTCAACTAATACGTGAAACCTATTGAGGAACTGCAATCATTACTGTCTATAATAGTATTGATGACAATGCGCTGCTGCTCGAATAAGCTCCATATATTTCAGATGAGCTATGTTCTTAATCATGCGTCATTTCCTTATTTTTTCACCCTGCCGCGCGGTGTACATAATATTTATTACAATACAATCACTTTGACCTGTAGCGTGTGTGTAATACTGTATACCTTTCGTTAATTAGTTTGGACTTACCAAAAAAGTAGATTGCTTACTTCTAATCCATACGGATTGTATGTATGTATGTGTGTGTATGTGCATGTGCAGAGTTTGCGCCATAATTGGACGTAGTGTGTATGTGTTTAATAGAATGTAAACTTGCAAACTTACAATGAGCATGTTATTGCATCGTGTGTGAATTATGAACCATTTCAGCCAGTTTTTGTAGTACAAAAAATGGTTATTTATATGGCACTGTGTAATCTGAAAAGTGTTCTTGCTTCGATGAATAGTCAAGGAGTTTTTAACGAGAATTTTCAACGCAGACGTACATTTGCCAGAAATAAAGCAGTTTATCATTATCATTATTATTTGGTTGTGCCAAATAGAAAAATAAATAAATCTGTTTTAATTAATTTTATTGCACTTATATCGTAGCCACTACACTTTGCTACACGATGCTGCTGCTGGTGTCGTTACTGTACACTTTTTGTACTATATCTCTGACTCACCAGATCTGATACTGAAGACTGAAGACAGAGATACCCTACTACTGAATTTGATAGGTATGGTATGTTGGTATGTAAATTGTAAATACTAAAAATACGTACGTGAGTGCATCATTGCCATATCGTTTGGTTTTGCATTTTTTTGTGCCTATTTGTGAAAAATATGTAGGGTAAATGGGCTCATTACATAATGCCACTGGTAATAACTCTCGGCCGTTCTTCCTATTTTTTTTATTACGGCCTTGTTATCATCCTCGGCGAGAAACAAAACCGTCACTGACTGACTGCACCCTAGTTAGTTATTTTTGTTTAAGATATAATTTATCCTATCACCTATATAAAATGATAGAAGACCTCATTTGCCTCCACTAACGCTAGCTAATACACAAAGGCAGTAAAAGTCACAGCATTAGTTGCACAATAAAATAGACAACTGATAGGGATAATAGCAAAATTGTAATAGCTTTGCTTAATTATTTTTTGCCATTTCAGATAAGGAGTCTTCATCAGTATTCAGATTTTTATGTGGTGATGATATTGATAAAAAGCAGTTAACTTGGCGCGCGGTTGTTTAATGTTTGCATTGATGTGTTTGGAAACACCGTGTTTTAACAATGGCTGCAACACACGCATTTTTTCTTATCCGTTCTTCATTATTACTGCCATTACACTTTGGGATTTGCTGTAGTTCTGCGTGTCTACTCTACTCTTGATATATGAACTTGTAAAATTTTGAAGTTTAAAAACTTCTTTTGACGCTGAGCAGGTGTTGCTTGCCAAAAAAATCCATTCACAATTATCACGCAAACATTTCGTAATGAGGAATGATAATGGCA
Organism: Callyntrura sp. NNG-2020; assembly: GCA_027744055.1. Taxonomy (NCBI): domain Eukaryota; kingdom Metazoa; phylum Arthropoda; class Collembola; order Entomobryomorpha; family Paronellidae; genus Callyntrura; species Callyntrura sp. NNG-2020. The sequence goes on along the minus strand of JAHZNE010007841.1, from coordinate 17,963 downwards.
ATATTCGTAATAGTGCGCGTAAATAACAATAATTTTCAAACAGTAAAATACACAATGGCAAATAAAATACAGTAGCAGCAGCAAGTATGAGAGAAGCGAAGGACCAATTTAAATCATATTGGTGTTTGTACTGCGAACGTGCAATTTATAGAATAGAAATGACAGGAGAGCAGTCTTGAATTTCAAGGTGCACACATTTATTACTGAATACAAGACATTTATCTATAATATCACAGCAAGAAATCTCATTTGGACCCACCGCGAATCAACATAATGATGAAACGAATCACTTTTTGATCGTACATTTTTCACCCAATAAAATTGAAAAATGAAAAGGCGGTAGTACTAAATTATTTAATCATCATTATTATCATTGTATTAATTAAAATTGTCGTATCGTGACACGCATTAATTAAAATATACACGTTTTTATACTTACTCTCTGTACACACACACTCCTCATCTCTTTAAAGTCAGTATTTTCTGCCTGTGTGTGTGTGTAGTTCAACCTTTTCGCTTGAACGCCACCAACAGCACCTGCACTCATTTTACATTACGGACATTTTAAGAAAATTTTTAGAAATGCGTGTTGTTCCTACACGATTTTGTGGTTCCTGAAATTATCTTTCAAGCTAACTTTCTTTCAAAGGGTTTAATTTTCTATAACCTGCTACAGACAGACACACACACACACACACTCTCTCTCTCAAACTGATGTCGTTGTTGATAAGAAATGAAAAAGGTAATGATTTAGTAATGGACGGTGCTTTTTTACTAGAATACACTACACCTAAAACCCATACATTAAATCTCTTCAGAAACGGATTGCCAACAAGAAGTAGATGACGGTGCAGTGGTGTAGTGTAGAGTGCGTCGGTAGTAGATATAATTTTTCTACTAAATTCTCTTTCAATCATGCTTTGTAGTACGATGATGAATACATCTAATAAGTTAGTACGACTAAATACACACATTTTTGAGTGGATGATAATCAGCCACTCATTTATGATGCGTCTGAAGTTCTTATGCGGAATTACCGTTGGGTTTGCTACCAAAGTTGAAAAGCTCTTTGAAAGGGCAGTTTCTTTATCTGAGAACAAGACATTAAAACGACAAGAGCTTATCAATGTTTTCTTGCAATTATAGATAACAAGAAAGCTTTTTAGTTTATTAAATACTACCGCATACCGTGTTGAAAGTGTGTTCGCATAAGTAGTTGAACGGACTTCTTGCTAGAAACAACAACACATCATATTATTATGTGGTGATAACGATAAGTCGGTAAACTTTGCACAAAGTCCTTGCAGTAGCTGCTACAGCAGCAGCACAGGAATAGATCAGAACAGAAATAAGTACCAAAGAATGGAAGGTGGTGGCGAGTTGGTGAGGTGACGATGACTTCATGAATGATTGAAATCACCTGTAGTTTGCTTGTTTGTCGTGTCGTACGATGTTACAAGAGTGTTTTGGATTACAAAAATCTTGCGAGAAAAAGTTTATACTATTAGTAATTCTACAACAGCGGGGCTGATCGTCAAGATTGTAGTGTTAGCTAAGCAAGGACACATTAATCATCATAATAGCAGTATTGCACCTTGCACCATATCGATGTTTGTTTTAAGAAACAGAAAAGCACTTGTTAAGAAAGGCAAAAAATGCAAATAACACAATGCTCACTCTGATGAGTGGATGTGTATGATCACCACAACCACACGACTTGGAATTCCTGGTCGCCTACTTATCGTCGTCAGGAGAGTTGCAGGCTCTAACGCTGACTTACAAAATGTTCTTGAAAAGTTGAGGTGATTTACTTGAAATGCTGACGAGAGAATTGGCAAGTGTACCTGTCAACAATTATTAATTGACAATAATTTAGTTTGATGGCGATGGTCTACAAGAGTTCACACAAGGTCGAATTTTTCCGTCGTGAATCACGTTTTGATATACTAGTTCAGCCAACGTATACTAACTAACTAAGGTAAATAAAACAAGGTTTTTAGTCACTCTTGTCAATATAAATGATAGCGTTCGTTGTTGGTTGGCGAAAGGATTTTTTAAAATACCGAGTGGCATTGCAGATCATTGTGTTTTTGTGACAGGCGATGATGAGAGAGAGAGATAACCGTGGAAGGTATAAGCGTCAGTCCGGTTTCACTAAAAGTCCTAATTTCCATTTCCTCTTGGCCACCAATCATTCATCCACTTGAATTTTCCAAGAAAACTCATTGGCTCATCGTCTCGTGAGCAGCACGAACGTGCAATATTGCCAGTGGATATTGCAATAATACTCCACCACCACACGCACATAAACAATTGTTAATATCGACGCATCAAAATCATTTTTTAACTCTTTGCATGTCACGGCTCACCTACATTTTTAATGAATACAAATGATCAACATCGATGATTACCATTTCGCCAGCTGCATCCCCTCGAAAATCTTCTAATAACCTTACGGTAAACAATGTCAGTAGACCAATATCGCAACGAGCCCTATCATAATTTTTTGGGCTGGCTTTTGGCTATCATCATAAATCCCATATAGCCATCCCGAGTTCGCTCTAACCATCTTCATTGCATTGTCATGTTTTTTCGCGCGATCCTCGTAAAGAAACTAGCAAGGCAATATAGCATCCTTTCACACAATGTGATGTTATGATGATGATGATGATGCTATCGAGTCATCAATTTCGCTTAGAGACGTCCGAAAAAAAATATTAGAGCAGCTGCAACACGAATGAATGGCATTGCATTTAGTAAAAGGTTTTTACAATGAAGCCAAATATTTTGGCTCAGTCAGCTCATCTTTCGTTGTCGTGCATTTTTGTGATTGTCATTCCTGCTGCTGCTGCTGCTGCAGTTTAATTCAATTGTGTCATGTCATTGTTCCAGCTGATCAACTATTAATGTCAAATGTTGAGTCGTTGAGTGCGTTATAATCAGTATGGCAGCGTTATTTTTGCTCTGCAAAGTTAAAATTCACTTTTACTTTTTACGATTTCGTGAACGTGCAGGCTCGGCAAGCATCATCATCATAATATGGTAGTAGAGCGTGGAAAACAAATTGAACGATTTTTTTGCAAACGTGATTACAACAACTGTGTGGACTGAAAACAACAACGGTGCTGCGACGTCTTATGTCTTGAATTTTAAGTGATTTATGAAATTTAAAAATGTACGTAATGTTGTCATTACAATAGTCATGTCGTCGTCGTACATCACATCACACTGATTCAATCGCTTTGAAGCAAACAAGAAATGTTACTGTTCGCATTTTTACCTACGTTATTTTGACTGGGTTAATGTATTTACTAATATTTAATGTTAATCATGTGATGGCGGTGATGGTGGTACACCCCACCCAACCTTCTGCTGAAAGATATGTGTGTATATGTACGTATTTACTGTTTTGTAAAAATGTATGCCTAAAAGTAAAATGGGTAAAATATAGACATGACAAGAAAACCTAAAAATCAAATTGTGTGCACTTGGATGGAAGATGCATTCAAGCTCATTTCACCTTTCCTTTAACCGCATTAGACCGTGCTGGTGCTGCACTGTGGAGCAAGCAAATTTATCAAAAATTTGTGAGTTGCTAACAATGTAACCGCCATGCAAAGTATTAAAAAATGACTGACAATAATAAACATTACCATTTTAATACGTGTTATTATGTGCGTGCATGTTTCACGAATCCTGCAGTTACTCAATTCGTGATTTATTATTACTTTCGTGTAGTAATCATCAGTTTACAACGGAAAGAGTGACAGAGGGGATCATCTAGGGAGAATGTCGTTTATAAAGTATTTAGTAAGATACTTGCAGGTACTACTGCACACAGAGCCATGTACGACGACATGCCTGTACGAAATGGGTACATTATTATTGTTATTAAGACATATTTCCAAAATAATTGCTTTTATTTGAAAAATGAAAGTTGGAAGAATTTGGACCTTCGTCAACTTCAAATTCAATGGTATCGAGTATCGGTATTTGTAAGTTTGGCACAACGAATTCTATACTTGAATGATCAAAGTTTGATCATTATGAAGGTAACAGAATGATTTGAGGAAGCAAAATATAACTCCTTTAAAGGCAAATTATAGGTAGTGCTGAACAGCACGTATAAAACTATTTGCTATTATAGAATTATTATATTTTTATATTCCACAGTAAAGTTCTTTAAGGAATAATTCTAACTTACTTGCACAGACATCTGTCGTTCATCGAGGGCATACATTCATTTGTTTCTGTTAATATTTACGTGCCAATTTCCGGAAAAAATCTGCTTTAAATTGGCTTATTAAAGCATAATTGAAGTACATATCCAAACAGTAAAAATTCCCAAAGTCGATATTTCCAAGTAATAGCATGTTAAGCGTGTACGGCCGGATGGTGCTACAGACAAAAGAGTATATCGACAGGAGTATAAGACTACAATACATCATCCAAAAATCCAAAGTAAAGTAGCAATAAATCCCCAGAAAATTATTATTACCACATTTTTACGAGCGACATGACTAGCAATTAGTTGTGTGTCGTATGCTTTTGCTATCACAAATTGTTATTGTTGCAAAATTACAAACAGATCATAGGGTATTGTACTTTACTGTTGTGCACAAATTTTAAGCTTTTTTAAAAGAAAAAGACGCGTTTCGTTTTAAATAATTACCTGAGTATAGGTAGAATTTAATAGCCAATTATATCTTACATGTTGTTCTTGAACAAAACGAACATTTGCAAATAAATGTGTATGTTTAGTAACAACGACTTTTATATTACATCTGACCCTCGTGTAATACAATCAATGTCTTAATTGTTAATGACCCGTATATCATGATCGTGACTGGTATTTTTGTATCAACCAAAACGAAACAAAAATTTAGTTGACAATAATTATTCCTAAGCCCTTCTATAAAATGCAGTACCGCAGCAGAATACTACAACTTCGTTTGTGCCTGATTGGACAAAGAGTCTATAAAAGTCTGGTTCATTGATAGTTTTTTCTGCATAGCTCCTAGCGGAATAACTTTGGGAATTAATGGAGCAGAGCGCTTCTTACAATATAAAGCGTGGGCGTGTCAGTGTCACTCACTCGAAATGGGATTGCTTATGGACATTGTTGAAATTATGGCACAATACTAACCTTTAGGGACATTTACATAAGTATAAAAACTGGTATAAATTATTAACGAAACAATTACAATGTGATTATACAAAAAAATAATCACGAAATTAAGATTTGGGCAATTTAGATAAGAGACTGCGTAATTGCAATTTGCAAAATGTTACATAAAGTAACAATAGGGCATTGTTGCTTTGTGTATGCTGCTGCTATTGAATATATTCAATCCTCGAGACATTCTTTTTGGTCACTTGCCATATAAAAATATACACACTCCCTACTTTTTTTAACATGCAATTTCGTGTTTTTGGCTGTCGGTGGTGGTGGTGGTACAGGTGGTAGCAGACAGGTAACCATTATAAGAGTTTTTCTAATAAGGAATATGGGAGTCGAAGAATTGTATACAGCAAACGGTGATCTGTTACCAAAAGTTGCATGCTACAAGGTGGAACAATATCGTTTCTCCTGAGGATAATAAAGTGCTCTTTCAATTTTGCTTTTCGTGAGAAGAAGAGAGGAAAACGTTACAAGGAAGTCCCTTTTGTCTTCTCCGAAAGAAAGGAAAAGTTGCCATGCCCTTTTTAATTGTTACAAAAACAGTGTCTGTCTTCGTGTGATACACACGTTGGTTGAATTCGTTGTAAAAGAACAGCGCTCTACTGTGTTGACTGTGGTGGTGTTAATTGCAGCATCACATACCCAATAATTGTCACCAAAGTGGTGCTAACGGCACACACTTTTATGTAAGTAATTTAGGTAACGCACGCACACACATGCGTTACTTGGTTACCTTAACTGCTGCCATTGTGCACTTTTTTGCATTTGAAGATGGCTCATAATATCAGCGTCGTTATAATCGATGAAATGCAACGATAAGGTTGCATTGTTGGTTGCAAACCTGTTATTAGTGTGACAAGATACTCACGCGGTGTTACCTACATGTTCTCACACAGCAACGGCCTGAATTGTAATGCTGTCTCTCTCCCTTCCTTTGCAGGAATGAATGAAACCGGCATTCCTATTTTTCCTTCCATGTTACAACACCTTTTTATTTTTATTTTGGGAAAAAGTGCACCTGCAGCAATAGCAAAAAATTAGCACACCTTGTTTTCTATCAAACTTTTGATTTGGTAATGGGGCTTTGTTTGTTGGCCTGACAAGCAACTCTACTGACAAAAGCCATGAGGTAAGAAGGAAGCGTCTGCATGTGTGTGTGTGTGTGCTAAGTGGAATCAAACGATAAGGAAGAAATATATTATTAAATGTTCTTTTGATGGTGGTAATGATGATGATTAAAGCATGTTCCTTGTTGTGTCCTCGAGTTGCAAATTGCAGAATAATAGGTGCATGTTTTATTAAAATGTATGTATTTATCCCATTGCTCTTTATTACTTTTTAAAAACATATTCTCACCATCACCGGCATGGAATGTGGACTTATATGGAAGATATTAATCATAATCATAACGTTAAATGTACTTTAATATCCAATTTTTACACACGCTGTTACACAACAGGTTGGGATCACTTTGTATGAATGAATTACAGTTTTTCTGTAAATAGTAAAAAATGTGAAGTTGATCACTCTAAATGGACGGTAGCTTGAAGAGTAGTACATTTTTTGTGGTTTTATTATGCAACTTTGCGAATGTTCGTATGCTATACTATACAGCATTATGAAATAGTGCGTAACGCTAGTACGTAGAAGGATATTCATTTTAAATACTGCATTTGATTTTTTTCTCACTTCCTTCCACATCCTGTCGTGCGTTTAATAACTTCATGCAACGGAAGTGCTGTATGGCACACATTATACGCTGCATACCATTGTAGTGTCGACCGGCACTTCAAAATTTAAAAAATAACAACTTTTTACGGGCTCGTGAGCGATTAAAAAATTTAAAAGACATTTTTCACGCCAAGAATAACGTAATAGTAGTCACGCGCGTCAACACTTTGGCGTTTAAACACCGACTCAATTTGATTTTTCATGCTGACGAACAATTTGTTAGAAATTTGAAATGTCGTTGATCTCTCCACTCTCGTCGTCGTCGTTAGCATTGGAAATGAACATTGACATGAATAATTTGTTGATAAGAAAACAAGACCACCCATATCTCCTCATTCCTTACCGTTTCTCTGAACTTTTTTGTCGAGAGGATGAAAACGTCAAGAGTCAATCATCAGCTTTAACTATACGTACGTACTACTTACTTTACTTTTATGAAGTGCGTAGGTAATAATAATATATGCCATCCAACAGAAAAATCGAACTGCGTGTGTTGTTGTATGCATTATTTTGTAGAGAGTGCCAACAAAGTGGTAGGAGTAGATTACACAAATGTTATCTCATCACAACAACTGTATTGATTCCATTTTTACGACATGTTGCAGTCTGACAAAAGAAACGAGTTTGCCTGATATGATTTCTTTTATTTTATTTGTAACTTGAAATGTGAACACTATCTATCATAATCGGCAATAGATATATCATTTTTTTACACAGTAGAGCAGCTGCCACAATAAAATATTACAGCAGCAAGTTTACTCTCGAAGAATAAATTATTGAGTGCAGAAATGCAAACTTGGACCATTACGTTAGCGCATTTTTATTTATTTGGTCATTTCACTGCCGCCGTTGTTGCGACGGAGCGTGATAATTTGCTGTATTACCTGTTCATTGAAAACGCATATTATTTTCCATTTCACTCTTCATTTTTTCATTACAGCATTTTCCCTCCCTGTCATCTTTCTATCTTTCAGACCCATCTTGACAACTATTTTTCCTTCATTTTTACTACTATTGTAATAATGACTATCAACGTGCAGCAATTAAACGGATAATGATATGGTATAGTGTGTTTGTAAACTGGTCGTTGCATGCTTCAGCTAGATTATTATACAGTTAAACAAAATCCGCAAGTCCCTTTCATTTCTTATTGTCGTCATTATTGGAAGGGCATGCCTAATAATATTATGTAAAAGCTTCAAACTTGATTTGATTACAGTAAATTATCTGCAAGACGACGACGATTCGATGAATAAGGAACTTTTCTTTTGAAGCTTTCTAAGCAGTAACATTTGTCGTGCCTGATGCACTTTAAAAGGGGCATTTTTTATGCCAACAGACAAAGGCTGAGAGTAGAAAGAAAAGGAAGCAAGATTAGAAAGATGACACGATATGATAAAATGACTATAATATCACAGCTTAGCACAACGTGTAAAAGTTTTTTTTACATTCAAAAAATGGTATGTCTACAACAACGAGATTAACTGTTAACTGTTCAATCCTGACTGTCTGTCTGTGTACTAGAGAAGGAATCAAAGTGTTTTGTGAACATGTCGCATCAAGCATCAAGTGTGTGTATAACATTCATAGCTATTCAAATGACTGGGGTGAGTGATTTTAATGGCGACATTTGATCTGACCATTGTGACAGCAGAGCCGTGGTGGCAAGATCATTATAATATCGTCGTAATACTAGATAATCATAAAATAAAATTGACTAGAATACCCTGTAATTATTACTACCTCTTTTTAAGAAAACGCCAACTCTCTCTCCCTCCCTCTTTTCTTATCCTCCCTCTGATTGATTTCTCACATCACTTGATGATTATTATTTCATCGCGTTGCATTGTTAAATCAAGATCAGTAATCAACACGCTATAAAGGGGGATGAGTAGGAGAGCTAACCACCTGTACGTACAACCTACCATGCACGGTACGACATGGCACTACCTGTGATGACGATGATGATGATGGCACGCACATGTCATGACACTCGGTCGGGCATGTTTTCTAGAATGGCAACAGTACAAAAAAGTAAAGTGTAGTGGTAGTTTCATTTTTAAACCATGCGAAATACACACACACCACTCCACACAGTAATTTTAAAAAAGCTTTTTTATCTCTGTAACATCCGTTTTTACTGACAGTGAGAGTGAACAGCTTCACTCAATCAGAAGACTACTGCCGCTAGTAGTTAGACTAGGGAAATCATGACTGTAAGGCGGTGCAAATGAAATAAACTGAATTGAGTCACCAAGTCAAGCAAAAGTTGGTCTTGTTTTGTTGTTAAATATGATAACGATATACAAAATAAATACGCAATAAAAATCTGTGTCATCTTCATCTCTTCGTTTTTACGTTTTCACCGTCATCCCTGTCATTCCAATAGGCAGACGGGAAGCGTTGGAACGGCATATCAAAAGCAATGGAACGGAGCATGAGTTATTGACCAAGTGGAGATAGAGAACGGTATGTGGATTTCCTTCACATTTTTAGTTGGAATTGATTCTCTGCCGTCATGCATTCAGATTCAGACTATTTTCTCACATCCTTCATTGTTGTCCATGAAAAAGGCATAAAAATCTGTGAACAATTTACATAACTCCCTGTGTGTACTCTGTACTGACTTTGTGCTGGTGTCTCTCTGTTTGTGCGTGAGTGTATGTGTTATGTGAGCAAACTTGGAGTGATCTCTATCATCCGCTATTATTATAATAAAAGTTTATATAATATTTTTATCATTCATCTTTGTACTATGAACAAATAAACGTATGCAAATGCAAAGTTTTTAGAAAAAGTAGATTTCTCAAGGAGAATTGGGAGGATGCACAAATGATGGTGAGCGTAGTTGTTGTTAGTAAATGATGAGTACATCATTACTTTTTTGTCAGCGAATTATGTGCGCTAATCTGCCACAAGTTTTGTCTTTCGTTCACCCACCTCTCAGTCTTCAGCTGGGGAGAGGGAGATATATCATTTTGTTTTATCTTCTTCTGACGAGACAATAATTATTTCATTTTGTTTATTATTGTGACAGTATAAATATGGAAGTGGTTCTTTGAAGTAGTATCATCATAACTATCCTCATTGTCGTAAATTACGATTTGCTGTTGTTCCGTTGTCGTTCGTGATGGTGTTGGTGTTACGTGTTACCCAATGTGAATTCTCTGTGCGCATATGTAGGTACTTATCATCATAATATATGAATGAATGAGTGTGGCGTTGCATTTAAGTGACGTTTATTTGCATTGAATCATAAAGGAAGCTTCACTCCTGTCATTTTTTCTCTCACCTTCTCATCGTCATCATCATCATCATCATCATCATCATCATCATCATCATCATCATCACCAACACTTGTTTGGCGTTTGAAAAAATAAGTTTGCTACTTGTTTGTTATTTTTTAGTTTGTTTCTTGGGATGTTCTTCCGTTTGTTCTTTTGTAAAAGAACATAATAGTGAAGTTCAGTTAGGCGGTCTTGGGAGAAAAATAAACGCACACACACGAGCCAAAAGTGTGTCATTTTTTTCCAAGTGCCAATTTTTGTCATTGTTTGCTTATACACAAACTACTGCTGCATGGTTAATAATGAGTAAAAAAAAGTGAAATGGTAGCTGTCTAGCTTCCGTTCATCCTCCTGTAAGTTATGCACGATGGAATAATAAGTAAAGGACTTTAGCAGTTCATCAGTAGTAAATACCACAGTTGACCAACAGCAGTAAAGACACTCTCATAGGGGGCACACACGTGTGATAACGATGCTGACGACGGTGTTTTCTTGTGAAGAGACCCCACAATTATTTTATGACTCTGTCGCTTAGTCAGCAAGCGCCACCGTTTCCCATATGAATTTTAACTCTGTTTTTCGCCTAAACGTAGTTAATGCATTATGCAAACTGCTGCTGCTGGGTTCCTTTCGTGAAATTGATTTTTAAACAAAGTTTTCTTATGAAGAAGCATAATCACTGCTTGAAATATTTTCCCCGTAATTGGAAATGTCAAATTGTTATTATTAAATGCGACTATTCCATTGGTGGATTTATCACAAGACGAGAATGTTTTACCACCATAAAAGGACTCACACAAAGTTAGTTTCTTTTTGGGGGCTGATGTGTTGTTGTTGGTGAAGTTTTTGGTGGTGACAAGTGTACATTGTGTGGTGTGGTTTTGTTTGTCGCAAGAATGATTGGACATGGAGTAGTTTGGTGTAATTAAGACGTTACATGTCAAACAAGCACGTTTCATTTTTAGTGTATAGTTTCATTGGTTGTCACATTCAATCGATCCTCTCTCTCACACAAAAAAAACCGTACATATACGAGAGTACGCCAGTTTTAGCAACTTTTATGGTCCAGTTTGACGTTACTTGTTACTCAAGTTGGGAAAAGGAGAACCATAACGAGTAGTGGGAACTCAATCTGCATCGTAAAATGTATCGTCTTATTACTTTAATGGGAAACATGACAAATTATGGACAGTTTAAATGCACCAAAATGAAGTCGGTCAGGGTAATGTAAGGCGAGTATGTTTTGCATGGCTACACGAATCCTCCGCATGTGTTTTTAATGATACACACCTGCCGCCATGCCACAGAAAATGACTATGAATTTGAAAAGCACAACGAGAAACGTCATTGGGACACTTAGGAGGCTGCGTCGAAAAAGGAAATGTGTAAGACATCTTTTCTCTCAATTAATTCACAAACTTAAAACTATGCAGTGTGTCGTCGTCCCAATAATATTCAGTTGAGCGCGGAAGACCTTTAATAAATATTGAGCTTGAGGTTTAGTTGGTTTAGTTGACGTTCATATTTCCAAAAATTGTATACACAAAAGATCAAAGACGGGTACCTTTGAGTTATCTCAGAAATCTTAGCAGCATGCACACCGTACAAATTATGCAATTTATCTTGCTTTGCAAATCCACCACAGTCGAAGAAGTAAGACACAAGAGGAACCAAAAAGTTCTTTTTTCAACAGTTTTGCAGGGTCACTCTATTTATTTTTTAAGCTCACTACCTCTAAGCTATAAAAAGACACTGAAAGAGTGCTCTATGACTGCACTGTAAGTTTTATTAACAAATTAGCATTTTTCTACTACAGTCAGTTAGTTTTGAGTGATAATTCATTTTTAAACTAAAAAGTAAGTACAGAGGTCTGCCGGTGTGTTGCTGCTGATTTAGAGTTTCGATAACAACGAATCAAGGTGTGTTTTTGGTGGTTCGTGTTATATCCCTGCATCAACCTACCTTTTTACCGGATTGTGCATAATATGCATACGAGCATAATTGCAACAGTTGCAGTGGAAATGGGTGATACGCATTGTATGGTAGTAGCGGTGGTGGTGGTGGTGGTAGTAGTTACAAAAACTGTGCTTGTTCAATCAAATATGACTTTGTTTTTGGTTTTCTGCTCTGATAACTCGTTAAAATTACATTTTGACTTTATTGCCATTATTCCGCACATTATACTAAAAGTGTTTTATGCTTGCCACGTACAAAACGCTCTTTACTTTTTTTACATACCTTTTGCATTTTGGCATTAGCCTCTTTTAAATCTGCATTGCTGCCCTGATAAAAGTGTTTTTAAGGCAGTAATTTCGAAAGCTAAAGATGTGCCCAACGAAAACAAACTTTCCATTTTGTTTTATTTTTTGAGGAGTCATTCTTGTTAACTTTTGTTTAAAGAAAATTATTTTTTCTGTTCTTATTGTTAGATTGACAAAGTATGCGAGACGGCTGCCAACTCATTTCCTCGTCAGACAAGCCGCACGAAATGTGGAGGTGGGGAAGCAGGAGAGGGAACGGGGAAGTGTTTGGAGGAGCTCCAAAACATTCCTCCAGCACCGGATGAGCATGCTCCCCTGCCGCCAAAGAGAAGTACATCATTGTTTACACCGGGTGGTGCCTCAACCTTGACTCTGCGACATTCTAAAAGTCCTCGGGATTGTACTTCTACTCTCGTCAACCCAAAAAGGATATCCATTGCAACGTCTTCTTTTTGGTTGGATCATCCTGATGTAAGTGAAACATAGTTGTGGTTGTTGTGGTATAACAGCAAATTACGTTGAATTATTTCATGGAAAGATTAGCATACTTAAGGAGATTGATTTGTGATGGTTTTAGATGGAAAAATTTGCCAATGCTTTGGATTTTGGTCATGAGACCATGAAAACCCAATCGGTATGGGGTACTTCGGACCAGGGTTCTGGTGGTACAGAATGCGTTGATATATGGGGAGACCCACCTGCCGTTAAAAAGGGTGTGTTGGTACAACAACGAGAAAAGTTATGGTCGAGGTGGAAGGAACGTTACGTTATTTTGACGAGAGATTATCTGAATTGCTTCCGAAGAAGTGCAAATGTTCATCGCTCTGGAGTTACGCTTTCGGAAATGGGATCCTTTATCTTCAAGGTATAATATAAAATATTTTAAACCAATTGTAAATGTTTCCGCTGGAGTTCATAAAATTTTAGCCTTTGAATAAGTCACGACCTGGTGTTGCGTTTGACTAATGTTCTGTTGAGAAAAATAATGGCTGATTACTGTGAACTGACACTATCCTCGGGTGTTTATTTATTGAGTACAGTTGCGCCTAGCAGATGTGGAGGAAATTCGATGGGAAAACCGGCGAAGTGGTTCACTAGTCGCTCTTGTCTTGCCACAAGAGCCTCGTATCCTGCTTCGAGTACCAAATGACAACACGGAAGCGCTGCATCAGTGGTACACACTTCTTCAGGTTTGTGTGAAACAAGTTGTCATTATATAATATGTACGTAGCTACCATTAACATTTAGAATGTGTAACGAATAATTCGTATTGCAGGAATGTATCTATATGAGCAAAGAAAGAAGACAGGCCCTTCGCAATCATCACACGTCCACCTACGGCAAAACATATAGCACAACGAAATCACGTCGTGATTCCTGTGTAGACGCTAACGAGGAAGAGGATTGCCCGGCTAAAAACCAAAAGTCATCCTTGTCTCCCCAGAGCTCCTCTGATGAAACTGACGGTGCCGGATGCATGTTAACGAAACGGGGAGAACTAGATGCTCGAGGTACTTCAACAGGTCGGCGACACATGGCGTCGAGACCCTCAGTGATGTCTGGAAAATTTTCTACCAGCAACAGCAATGCACATACAAACGGTAGTATCACTAAGCATCGAAACTCTGCTCGAAAATACTCGCCTGTGATAGTTGGCGACCACGATGATGACGAGGACGACTACGATGACGACTTTGTAGAAAAATTTGAGGAATCATTGGGCAGTGGAAAAGGTCACAGTGGAAGTAGTACTGGAGGTGGTACTAGTAGCAGTGACGCAGACGATTATGCACCTGTGACTTTACGTCGTGTTTCTTCAAGAGGAGGTCTTTTCTCCTCCACAACCAGATCAGCAGTATCAAATTTAACACTGAATGACTTTGTCCGAAACCCGTGGAAGGAAATTTCCATGCCCGAAGAAGACGAAGGCGACCGAAATCATCAAGGGTCGTCTTCAGAGGAAATTTTGCCTGCTCAAAATGGAACTAGTCCGTCAAGGAGATCCAGTAATGGATATGCTGTTCCTGTGGACAGTTTATTAAGACCAAATCATCAGGCAAGCGGCAACAAACGACCAGAGTCATGGAGCACCGGACCGTCCGTTGGACAACCTCAGTCAAATCTGTTCTACAGGACGCCAAGCATCGTTCCTAGTCATTGGGTTAACAAAAGAGAACTTCCCTTAGCCCGAAGTGCTGGAGGACCTCCTTTCGGTAGATCAACAATGATTGTATGCCCATCTAGACTTACGGCAGAAGTTACTTACATTCGACGCATGTAAACGAATACGCTGTCTTCCATTATTGTTAAGAAGCAATTTTTGTAACTTGAGACGAAACAAAGTTAATATGCACTCTTCTTAGTGAAGTAGTAAAAGTTAAATAAAATGTTGACTATTTGGCTCTTTATTAATTCATCAAGTTTTTAAGTTTTACCTATTTTGGCTCTTTTTCAATGGGCAGCAATGAAGGAGCATATGATCTGAGCTTTTTTTGCACGAAATATCTAACGCTGCGAAGAAATGGCAAACTATGAACACTGAGCTTATAGGCAACGCAAATTATGTTAATTTTATTGTTTCCGTATGGCTGAATTCTTATGGAAAAACAAGTTGGTCTATCGACCAGACGTGCGTCATGGTTATGAGCCAAGAAGCCAGAGAGATGTCAGATGAGGCTTGGAATTTTAAAGAGCTGATTAGCACAGAGTGTTGCCATTAGGTACACTCACACTCATTTGTAACTGAATCTCCACTTGCAAATGCTGCCATATCGCTGGAGTTGCTGTAGCATTTAGGTAACATGGAACGGACATAGGTTAACGAAATGATCATTACTTCATATTATTTTCAAGATTTTAATGTCAGAATTGATTTCATGGATGGGGAGTTATAAAATTTATAGCTTTAATAATAATTGAGTTTCTTATAAAGAAAACTGTATAAGAAGGACTGTAGATTACAATAAGACTGGACTAGTTAATTTAAGGCAATTTTACTATCAAAGAAAATTGTTACCTGTCTATTTTGTTTCTGTTTCAGTCAATTTGACCGTAATTATTTTTCATTTAAATGTAATCTGGAGGAATGTTTCATGTGCATTACATGAGATCTACCAAACAAATTCTGAATAGAAAACCGTGACTCTAGCATGGCATAACATTACAAAAGTATTAGTATATCTGACTCATTCATTAATCTGACTTGTTAGACATCAAGTGTCCATTTACATATACTATATTGTATGAGTAAAATTTAATCCCGAGTCACCCATGTAGACATGAAATACACCCACTGTTTTGGCGATAGCAAAATAGCATTTTTCAGGAAATAAAAGCCGTGTGAATTTTGCGTTGCGATAGTTGTAGCACAAGCACACCCAAGCAAAACTATGATATACCCATTACAAGACTATGATCATCCATAGATAAAAAATTAAAGATGTTACCACGCTACGTTAGAATTTTTAAAAAGTGGTGCTCGAGAAAATATACTGATTTTGCGTTCCAGGATAACTAGTTGTCGTACAAGAACAAATGAGATAATTTTGGAATCAGCGTTCTTTGGTGAGTAAATGGTCATGTCCTTTTTTGGAAATTCGCTTTCAAAGTAGATAGTCAACCCCTAAACTACTGGGGTTCCATTTTTTGTTCGTTGAAACCATGCAACCGTGGAAAACAGCCGTAACTATTTGGTGTTGTGACCATGATGATGGCTTATAGCAGCGTTGATGAAACTCTTTCCAGGAACTTGAAATAGCAAGGAAATAACTGTGCATATGTACAGAAGAGCCCTGAAAAGCAGTATATGCCAACAACGGCCAGTACCTCATTCAACCACATTTTTGCCTTTTAGATTTGCTACTAGTTGAGTTTCATCTCTCCTATTACTCGCTATTATTGATGGTATTCTACTTGCGTATTTACCTACCGCCTACCGGTAAATACGTAGCAAAAGAAAGAAAATCCTTAAAATAACAGGTGTGTCATTTAAAAAAAATAAATGCGTAATAACTAGTAATATCATTATGCCCACGTCATTAGCATACCATAATCGTAAAAACATGGGTATACCATATAAATATAATGTTTAGTTACTTAATGGCAGCACAGGAAAAGTACTACCTATGTTATTTTGGGTTTTTACTGTATAATTGATAGAAAGTCGTCTCATAACAAATTGTACTTTTCTTCAACGAAAACACCAAAGCTAATTTCATTCTAGTCTTCCATTTGGAAGTAAAACAACTCTTATGACGACGGGTGATACCCATCTATATACGTAGTAGGTAATGATGGTATGGAGTAGCCGTTACGTTGCAGCGTTTCACGCTCTTTGCGTCATTT
This sequence comes from Callyntrura sp. NNG-2020, assembly GCA_027744055.1. Classification (NCBI taxonomy): domain Eukaryota; kingdom Metazoa; phylum Arthropoda; class Collembola; order Entomobryomorpha; family Paronellidae; genus Callyntrura; species Callyntrura sp. NNG-2020. The sequence goes on along the minus strand of JAHZNE010007841.1, from coordinate 1,158 downwards.
CCTCTGTTTCTTCATCTAGGTAATGGTAAATTAATTGATATTATTATGAGATCCGGGAAGCGTAACGAGAGTTGGCTTTTTATACATATATTTTTCGGTCGACTACGCCCAACGGTAGTGATCAGCGGTGCGATTAAAATACTATTTTAGTGTAATTCACCAGTTCCATTTCATTGTTGCGATTAAAACTTGATTTCTGCTTGTTCTTAATCAGACATGCGTATCTTACCTGGCAAGTTTTATAGGCACGTAGTAACGTATTGTACAATAATATTCATATAGCCAATACAGTATCTTATATTTGAAAGACGACGGTGGTGTCACATTGTCTATGCAAAACGAGTTGCAAGTGCAATACATGACTGGCGTACCACAAGTACCTATACGAGTTTCCACGTGGAAAGGTTGAAGGTCATAAACTATGTGCTAAATACATTAAGTGCAAGTTACAGGAGAAAATATATCAAAATTTTAAAGGTCAAACAACTTGTTATTCCAACTTTTTGCATTTTTATGATTGAAACATGGAAAGCTAGATTTCCCATGTGCATATGCAGAAATTAAAATTCATGAGGTGAGTGCTTATTTTTTCTCTAATATTTGCGGTGTTGCTGCTGGGTTCCTAGTTTTATTTATATTTTTATTTATAAAATTAACTCTAATCCGATTTGTCCCTTTCCAGTATAGTATAAGCTCTTGTGCTCTCTCTTATAGTGGAAAGTTGTTCGCATTTTGAAAAAAGAACCCATTAGGTAGGAAAATAACATGTAGAACTTGAGCTGTTGCAATTAAACTACGTACAAAGTAAGTCGGCAAAATAAAATAAAAAAAACACAGCGTTTCTCTCATCGTCAGAGCTCCATGATTGCACATGACTACGGCCAACGGCAGAATGAAAACTACAATTCACTCTCCCTTCCGGCATCTTCTACTTTGTACTATCACTATATACTACAGGACATTTTAATACTGCATCATATCAAACAAACAGACAAGTGACAGACAACGCAACGTCAACGTACGGTGACGTCGGTGACATTCGGAGAAGAATTACACGGTTGAATTAAGGCACAGGGATTTTCATACTACCTAACCCACTACCTAACCCACTACCTAACCCACTACCTAACACACTACCTAAATCCTACATAAGGGTTA
>JAHZNE010007840.1:0-10457 GCA_027744055.1 Callyntrura sp. NNG-2020 | reverse complement strand
GAATAAAAACGTGGATTCAAATTGTCACTTTCTGTCTGCCTATGTGAAATATGCAATTAAAACATGTAGTACCTATATATCCTGATGTGGACACCGTAAATATTTGTCATTAATGCAATAAAATGACTCAACTCAACTGACTCACGTTGTCCCAGTGTCTAAAGTCTAGCTATTCTTCCTAAAAGTGTTCCAGCAGATTATTCCACAAAAACAAGCAAGTAACATTTACATTAGTAACGTACAAGTACAAGGTACCTTATCTACCTACCTACCTTTTTAATTTCCAGTAATCAATTAGTAATTACCCTTTTGTAATTAGAATCTGAGCAATCTCACTTTTGACAGGAATTTTAACTTGAACTGAACTGGGTGGATGATACGGACAAGTTCCTCCAAGTTTGGGTCATTTGCATTAGAAGGAAAGGGAACGGGGAGGAACCTTCATACATTACTGGCTACGATTATCCTCCCATGACTATATGATTCGTGGTGCCCGCGAATTTAAAAAAAGTAAACATATGTATGTATATATGTATAAAATAGGTTTTGTACTCAGGGAAGCGCCTTTGGTCTTGTTTTGCTTTGGGTATCGTATTTCGTATTGAATTTTCAATTTAAAAAGAAATTTGACATTTCCCCTGCATGTACGTATGTGCATGGAGATTGTAAGGGAGATTGTAAGGAGATTATCGAACATGCCGGTAATGGACACCTTAAATGCACACAAATGTTTTTGTTTCTCAGCAAAAGGCCTACACAGGCCTCCCATTCTAATCTGCGATACGTTGTCGGTCGCCCAATGTTGTACTGAAATTGGTATCCGTATATCACATGTCTGAACTCTGATGCCGGCATCCATAATGTATAACCTTCTTCAGTTCGTAAAAAGTTACTGCGAGCAACATAAACAATGATTTGGAAATACAAGACTACGAGGTAAAAAGCTAAAATTAATTGAGGACATTTTTTCCCTGCGTTTTCATATTTCATGTATCAATGTCAACCCTACCTACCTACTACACTGTTTCTATAAAACAGAACTCGAAAGTTAAACAATATCGACTTTTTAAGACCGTGCTTAATGGTAAGTTGTATAGATTTTTTTAGGTATGCAGTTTAAATCAATTTAACCATGAGATCAAATGTATAAAAATGGTGCCTCGGAGGTGAAAGATCACTTTCGCGTTGTATGTTTTTCAATGTTCCTTTCATAAGACCGGGTTTGCTTTTTCAGTTCAAGGAAAACCTGTACGGTTCATTGTATATTTGTGTAATAACATTACGGTGGCTCTCCTTTCACTTTCTAACCAACCAACCCTTTCACCACTTTCTCCCGTGCTCTCTCTCTCTCGCTATATCTCCCACAAAAAAACAACCGTTCCAACACTAAAATCAACAAGATCGCCCACGACTTATACTTAAGACTCGTAAGATTAAGTCGTCAGAGTTGTGCTTGCAATGATGATGATGCCGATGACGGAAAAATCTTATCCAGCTTGTTTGATGGTGATCCTATCTGCTGAAGCAGATGATGCATTATTTGTTCGTTTGACTTGCCCATGTAGTCGATTGTTGATGTTTCATGTCAGGCGGTGTTACTACTATACTTTGCCGACAAACACACAAAAAATCTGTTATAGGCTGTAAGTTTACTGCAACTAGTTTCATGACTTTAAAAATAACCCTTCTTTTGGATAAAACGGTTGGGCAGATTTCGTACTGATTCCGTTTTTATATCTTGAAACGAGAGTTTGGCAGGCTGTAAAACAAGTAGTTGTGCACACAGCCAGCTGTATATACATGTAGCATTTTTATTTACTTACACCAACTGATTTTAAACGGAGGTAAATGGTAAATGCTGTTATTTTTCTAACCCAAAAAATGAATGATTGTGGCATTGAAGGTAATTCAAAATGACCATTTTTTCCTGAAAGAAGACGCCGATCTGGGAGTTGAAAGAATTCCAAGAAAATCTCAGACCCCTTGTAACAATGTATATGTATTATATATATATACACATTAGTGACATGATATGACTTGCTGTAGAAAAAGTTCCCTAGGGCTGTGTTTATCGTTGGGGATACAAACATACATTCTGACATAATTTTCTGTTTCGAGTTAAAACTTTTTGAAAGGGTATTCCTCCTCTCGAGCTGCCTTGCTTACCTGGTGTTGAGAATATGTGCATTGTCCTGCTTTATGTTGATACCCCTTTCATGCATTATTAACAATGGCATATATGTAGCTTTACAACCTTTAATCTTCCCTGAACTACCTACCTTTAGTAAATATATCCGTAGACGCACAAACTGCTTGTTTAGTTGTCTCTGATGAACGTACGTCACGAGGAGCCTTCGTCCTTCCAGATAGAATCATGTTGGCTTTCTCAGGGGATGGCGCACCACTTGCTTCTGGAGCCCCACTACATTGGTTATTGCTTGCTGTGCTGTGCGAGTGCTGAGCCTGAAACGCTCTGTGATGATTTTTCGTACATGCAGTTGGGTTTGGGTTGTTCGCGAAAGGAGAAATATGTTGGAAAACTTGTTTCCCTACTGTCTATCTTGCCACTGTATACCAGCCAGCAGTCACCTTCTTCGATGTTGGAAAAAGGGTTGGAGAATAGAGGAGAAAGACGCGAGATGAAATGCCATTAAAATGATTAAATGGGCGACTGACGTACTTCACTTGGAGAGAGCCCTGAGCACAATTTTCCTTGTGCAATACATTTATACCCACAAGTAAGGTCATTTTTGAATTGAAGGGACGTTACCGATTGTGGGAAATTCATCTTTGCAGTTTATTTAAAAAGTGAAACTTTTGCTCCGTTATAATTTTCATAGATACCTTTTGTATTGAACGCATCACCACGCTGCTGCTGGGTGTTAAGAGTCGAGGAAAAACAAACAAGCTTACTTATTCTTTTAAATAAATGACCATGTATTTTATTACAGAATGAATTTTGGATGTAGTTGTGGGATGTTTGTTTCTTATTTATTTTTCAAAATATTCTCCTTGAGAGGCTGTTGGGAAAATGTGATATGTGGATGGGTTAGGACGGATGGAAAGGATTTACTGATTCATGGAAGCTGCTTGCTTTCTCTTGTCCAGTATATTCATGTGAGGGAAAAGTGAGGGAAAGGGAAGTTCCTGTCTCGACGTCTCAAAGTTTTGGGTAGTAAGTAAAATTATACTAGATTCTGGTAAAGCTAGGAAAAAAGGCAGCGCAGTTGTGCATATATTGGTGCATACGTTTGAAGACCCCTAGAGCAAGACATGGCTAAAACCGCGGTTAAAAAGGTTCGTAGCGGCTATAAGTGGTTGTCACAAACGGTTAAAAAGGTTATCGCATGTATTTTTCATGGTGAAGTTAATGTCTCGCCTTTTAGTGAAGTTAATGGCTTGAATTAATTAACCAAATGATAATTTTGTTTAATCATGTTTGACTACCCAAGTAAGCACCAGGTCGTCCCACTAAATTCTTGACCATACCGTTTTTTACCCAGCGACCGTTTAACCAAAGCAATGCCTACCTGGGGACCATTCGGGTTAACTAATCGAAGTCTAACGTCGTATACTCCATAGAAGTGCAGTTTTTCTTAAATTTAAGCTCCGGCTGTCATTTAAAATTCAAAGTTAGTTCATATTTCAGTCGCAAGGGGGTATCACCGGCATTGTCGATTGCAAAACAAACCCATCTTAAACGTGTCTGTTCTACAGAGGAAACAATTTCTGACCAAAAAAGCCCCCCGGCGGTCACAGGGGTAAACCAATCCGGATCAAACTTGGTAAAACGAGTTAAACTCCCTAGGATCTACCTTCATACCAAATTTCAACCGCTTGTGTCATGCTATGACTCCTGTGGGTCATATGGGTTAAACACAAACTTGGACGCACAACTTAACTGGAGGTGCGTTGTAATCGATTCCTGAAAACAGTTTTTTCTAAACTTCGTAGTTATCGGAAGCGTGTACGGACGGTCCTACAGACTGAAATGCTAAATCCAATACATCGCTGCCGCAATTCCTGCTCTACCTAGTAATATGTAACCGCGTTATTGTGAAAACTTACAACTACAATAGAGGTTTATTTGATGCAATTCACATATAAAGAAAAGTGTTAATGCTTGTTATTTTTGTCACAATCAGAAACGATTTATTATACAATTAATCAATAATCATCATCAAGAAGAAGTACAATGATGAAAAATAATAGAGTTTTACACTAAACATGCCATGATATCACTAACGTTTAAATCTAATGAAAATTCAAGGTCGAAATTGAATTTTTCTTGATGAGGTCGGCTTGGTTACATTGGAGTTTAGAGGTTTCTCCGTTTCCCTAATTTAAAAGATCACTAATGTCAAAAATGAAGAAACGAAACAATATACAAAATTCTCATTTTCGTTTCAAGACTTACTTTCTTGCATATGTGCAACAAACAATATAATTTCTAGTCACTGGAGGAACATTCAGTTCATTTACGCGGTCAAATCGTTCCTTTCCAATACATCTGCGAATGACTCCTCTACATGAAAGTTGGAGAGAAAGGGGGTCGGCTGTATTGAAAAATGAGAAATATTATAAATTTTATGACATAAGGGCTGTTTCACTGTTATTACGAATGGAACTAGATTTAACAGGAGATCGGAAAAAATAAAAGTAGTAATGCCCTACTATACTAACTATACATGACAGGTAATGCTAATGCTGACGTAATTTGATCATATGCTGGAAAACATACCAAACACTCAAAACCTGTTGGAGGAATCGACATTTATATACCAATAATGAGAATCCCTAGTTGGTTCAACTAACTGATGACTGACCTGTCAAGTATTTCTCGTGAAAGAACAGAACGATAAATCGGATTTTTAGATGTCACATCTTTGTCACACTCAGGATCCCAGTAATATCGCATAACCCCACCCAGACAGAGCGAAGTGTTTTTAGCATTTGGACACAAATTCAGCATGCAAAGCGATATGTGTCTTGAAAAACTGAACTCACCATAATCAATCAGTGTGTTCACAAATATGAATGCAATTAGCGAAGGAGGTAGAAAAATTATAAAACAATAACTAAAAACAACAAAAATTCCGGGATAGGAAATATAAAGTAATCGTAGAATCTGAAATTTATAGCTTTGTAAGTACCGGTACACATACACATTCATATAGAGTTAACAGTTCGCGTCCATAAAAACATTCAGTTTCCAAACATTCATAAGAACATCCTGTCATAGTTGGAATACGGGACACGTTTATGAGCATGGCAATATATTTTCATTTATAAGCGCAACTTACAATTGGATCAACGTACAAGGAGACAGCAAAAACAATATTATAGTAAGAAGGACCACGATTACATATCATTACAGGCATAAAATACAGAACTTATCATGTGTAAATTTTTAAAAAAATTACCTTGAAAGGTATCCGGCACACAAAAACGTTCTTCGGGTTTTAATAGCACTGGATACTTTCTCCCTAGTACTCCGTATTTGTTATCATGATAAACAGTGTTACGTCCTAAGTCCCACCCCCAAGACTGATCATTGCTACCTACCAAACCCTGACAGAAATTTTCCATGTGGAATAAGTACAAATTCAAGACGTTTGTAAGGACCATCAATAGAAGTTTCTCACGGTTTACCTTATATCCATCTGCGTTGAGAGGAGCCTCCTGAGTTGCTACACCAACAACCGCACTGGATCCCCTTTGTTTCTTCGGCCAATGAATTTCCCATGCATGAATCCCTCTCGTGAATCCAGTTTTTCCTCGTGCACAATCTGTACTTTGGATTGTTGAATTTCGATAAATTGTAAGCACGTCGTCCTCCTGAAATGTTGAAACACCTTATATACAGTACATGAACATGCAAAAATGTAATTTCATGCTGTTAAGATTTTAGTGATCTGTAAGACGAACCTTAACAATTATGTTGGGGGAGCTGTCTTTAGCATTCCAAGCATATTTAACCTGGAGTTCTCTAGAAGCAGGAGGCATGTCTAACAGCATGTCTAATCGCGTAGGTATGTTAATAGCCAATTCTCGAGGTCTTGGGAGTCCTGGAGTCCTCCTACCACCAACTACAATGAAGTAATAAAATGATCAAAAAGCATCTAAAATCGATACAATGTATTAAATATATTGTACTTTGTCAATTAACCTGACGTTCTTTGAGTCATGATCATTCCACGATTTCTAGCACGACTAGATTGTCTAGATGCAAACAGCGGAAAAATACTAATATTTACTGGTGTTGACACGGATGGGCACAACGTGTGCTGTGCTGTCACAAATACGAAGTGCTAAAATATTCGGATCGGATCACCAAGATGTGTATCACTTTGTATTTACGCAGAAACTTCAGAGGGAGATCCTTGTAAGATGTTTACTGTCTTTAGGTTGAATGCTAATGGAATAGAATGACTTCCAAGCAAACCTCTCCAGAATTGCGGAGGCGGTAATGAAGGACAAACCGGTTATTGCACACTTCCGGATGGAACCTCCTTTAAGCACCACAAGACACTACTGAGATCTATAAGACAAATAAACGAATCATCTTAGTAAATAATGATACCTACAACATAAACATAGATGGATATAATATTTTATTTATTTATCCTTGCTTCAAATTTTGAAGTTGTCCAAAGACAGTACACAGATTGATTGATAGTTAAGTAAGTATAATATATGATATAATGACACTCAAAAATTTAACAACTTTAATATATTTTAGGAGATATGTGATAAAGGCGAATAAAGGTGATTGTGTACGATTCGACGACATCCTTTCACTGCACTGATTACAATATTATCAATATCCGAAGTGTGTAGTCCAAGATTTTTAATATGTCCTGCGATTTTCTTGGTATGCTTTCTCGTGTTCCAGTGAGAATGCCATGTTCTGTTATATTTCATACCAGCGAAACTTAAATGCTGATCTACATACTGAATTTGAGTGTAAGAGCATCAACACGCATGGTTCATAAATGTTTTTTTTTTCAATATCGAATCAATATCAATTTGAATATCAAATTGTAGGAGAGAAGTTCCTGTCATAATGTAAGGGTCTAATAGTATTGCAAAATATATCTCTGTTCATCGCTTGCAGGGATATCAATACTATTATTAATACGACAGTCAAGGATAGGTAGCTCCTCATACAGTTTATCTTTTTCAGCACATCAGCTCTCATGGTCCGAATTTTATTAGTCATTTCGCCAAAGGGTGAAAACGAAGAGTGTTTGCCAAAATTTCATAGGGTTGCTTACAACGTCAGAAACGCTTCCTTGGTTTCTTCCATACAAAGCTATGATGGGGACAGTGTTACTTACCATTTCAAAACTAGGCTCTTGTAAAGATAATCAGGGAGCGCAGAGTGCATACATATACATGAAGTATTTCTGAAGAACTTGAGTACAAAAGTACTGAAGCACTGAAGTGTTTATAAGTACCTTTGTGGGAAGTATGAACTCCAGTTGCTATATAAAAAATCAAAGTTGGTACTTCTGCCACATGGGGGCGCCACAGATACCTTTTTCCATCAATTTGTAGCCCTTAAGAAATTACGTTGATTGCAAAAAATCCCGTCTCAATAGGATAAAACGTGTCCGATCCACAAAAGAAATAAGTCTCTCTGGGGGTCACAGGGGTCAACCAATGCGGGTCAAACTTTGCAGAACGATATAACTCCCTAGTATGTACCTCCATACCAAATTTCAACCCCTTGAGTGATTTAAAAAACATTGGGGTAATGGGGGGTGGGGGTCAAAACAAAAACCCGGATGCACAACTAGAGGTGCATAGGAAAAGATCCCCGAAAACCTTTTTTTTCTAAGCCCTGTAGTTTAAGAGGAGAAGCGTGTACCGGACGGCCCAACAGACTGAAATGCCACATCCAACAGGTACCGCATGAATGCGCTCCTGGCGAATTCGGCTGTAGATAGATCTCTTTTATTAAATAAAGACATATTTATAGATGAACGAGCACAACCTTCAAGCAACACCTCTCTCATGGACGGATAATTTACACTATTTCCAATTCCAGAGAGCGGTGGTGTTTTCCAACGTTGGCATTGATTGTTGATAGTTGGGATGATTTTAGTAGAATTGATAACAACATTGTGGGAATCCTTTCGAAATCTGCAAATCTAAATACGGCTCTTCTCCGTACATGACCGTTGGCACATTACGGAAATTCCAAAATATGACTGAGGTAGATAGTAGATGCTTTTAATTTCAGAAAAGTTCGTAAACGATCACATTTTAGACAAGAAATTGTATAGTACGTATTAATCTAACAGTAAATTCTTTACTTACCTAATGTAACAGTATTTTAACGTTTTTCATGCAATTTTTTTTTAAATATTAAACAAAAACCTGGATGCGCTTCTAGAAGTGCATAGGAACTGATCCTCCAAAATGGATTTTTCTAAGCACCGTAGTTTTCAAGTAGAACGCCAAATTTAATAGCTACAGCAATTCTTGCACATCTACTACATACAACGTGTGTTATACTTATCTTAGCCTTATTGAAAGCGTCGTTGGGTTTCCAACAAATGCAAAATGTTGGTATTGGACACTTACAAAACATGAATATTAATACACAAATTACGCATGTCAACAATCAACCGAATAAATTAAAATGTATCTTAAATGAATCAAACACCCTACTTTTGTAGTTGTAGTATTTACCGAAAAACAACTAGGACAACAACGAAAACGAACGAACGTTAGTAAATATTCTAAACGTCGCTATATTACAATTATACCGACACTTTATTATTTTGAAGAGAAAGCAACTATTGTTGATCTATTATTGTAATAACAAAAACCACCATGTAAAATACAATAACTTTCCATTCAACGAGACTCTGTAGCTCTATCACATATCTATATTTTGATTGTATAAAAAAAAGAAAGAAATGAAAAATTTGAATACGATTTAACAGTTGACAGTAATAAATGTATATTTGAACATTTTATAGACAATGAAAAAAGGAACCACTCTGATCTACGTTCGTTAAATATTTTTATTTTCAAGTCATATTTTGCCTGGCTGGCCTACGATATCTTTAACTTGCTTCTGATTTGGCGGTTTGGCCTACCCAGGTTTTCTTTGATATATATTGCAGGTCATTTCAAGTTGATGAACGTTGCAAGTTGCAATTTTAGTTGTCCTCAGTTGGCGGAAACTAAAGGTCATATTACTTTATGAAAAGAGTTCAGCAAACTTTCCTTTGTCCTACACACTGCAACAACACCATCCGTTTTGTTATGTACGGCGTACGGTATGTTTTTGTACACGTTCTGTTATGTTGCTTGCTCCTTCCTCTTCTTAGGACGTTCGGCACATTTCTTCCTCAGAAAAACGCGATGAAAAAAGGCAAGAGAGCAGAAGAACGACGCGACGTACGACGAGGCGGTAGTGTTTTTTAATGGTGGGAAAATGGAGAATATATGCTATTCAATTTTCAATACGGATCTTCTGCACGAAAATCATCGTCATATTCACATTTATAGCGATGCGATGAAGCAATGGAGAAAATGTACACAGTACATAGTACATACACACGCTGTGCCTTTGTAACGTTAGCATTGTTCACCAACGAAATTTTACCTATACTTGTAATTATCATGTCATTCCATGAAATTTGCCGGTAACGGGCCAGGCAGGTTTGATGCCACAATGGGCGAACTGGTCATTAGTACTGACCTATTTGCATTTATCGAAAATGAATATACATCCACGGTTGGCGGTAACGGTTACTCGTCAAGGCAAAATATTCATAGGAATTTAGGAAATCACCGATCATCGTTGTTTTTATATATTAAAATTGACATTCGCCAACGATTCACAAAGTAAAATTGTTTAGTCATAAACACAAACTGCAAGAACCACAAAAATACAACTTACCCCGAACCGAACTAAATACTACTACAATGCGACTAAAGTTGTACCAAAAATGATATTTCGTTTTTACCTAGATTGTCCTATAGTCCTATTACTTCAAAATAGTTTATCTTGTACATTGTAAGCTCAAGTAATTCAGTACTAATTACACAGTTTGCAGGTAAAGGAGGTAAAATTAAAATTCAACATAACCGAAGATAAGCATAACATATATTAGAAATTCAAATTATTCAAAAAATTTAGCAGATGACACGACCAACTTAAAGAAATCAAGCTAATTTGAAAAACGTATGCCCCACTTTATAGCGATCCAGTCAAAATAAAACTAATTTGTAACACAAATACTAATTGAAACGGTTATGAATTGCTTAATATGTGTTGTATATCGCATTCCCATAACCTGTTGGATTATTAAAGCAATTGGCCCAAGCCCAAGCCGTTGGGGAGTTGACCGACAATTTTTTAAGCGGATTAAGTATGACTGCTTAAAAGATAAGGCGTCTCTTGTTGTGCGCTAGGCGATAAAATAAATTTAAAA
>JAHZNE010007839.1:0-10253 GCA_027744055.1 Callyntrura sp. NNG-2020 | reverse complement strand
ACACCATTCGTAAGGTTGGCCTTTCGGACAAAAAAGTTCGAAAGAAACCCCTAGATAGGAATGGCCTTCGGCAGAAGTCCCGTCTCCCGTTAGATACGTTTCAAGCTTAAAACCTATTTATTTGGATACATGTACAATCTTAAGAACCTACTTATTTCATTATAATCCATTTGCAGCATAACGTAGTGTAAGTAAGTAAGAGTGGATGGTCGGACATCCTGTAAACATTATATACACCTCCCAGATTGGCAGATAGCTGGTCGTAAATAGAGCATGATTTCTGAAAACGTTTTTTTCGTAAATTCCTTTTGTTTCACGCTTATTTTCTTAGTTCTTGATGCGTTTTTCTTAGTTTTAACTATTGAAACATGTTGCTTATTAATTCGTTGAGAGCTTGTCACTAAAGAATTTTCACGATTTCATGCAAATGGTGAAATCTCATTATTTCATTTTCATGCAATGTTATCATTGTCTCGTTGTTACCACCAGTATGCCGCAATGGTATTGATCCAACGTCTGAAAATTCAGAATTCCGTGTAAACAACCCAACCGAGCTCTCGTCTAAATATTTGCATTGCGTTGACCCCCGAATATTAATGTCGATATCTAATTTCTTGGCTGCATCACAAACCCTTAAACGAATAACGCGGACGCATACCTCCGGAAACGAGAGAACGAATATATGTTAAGCCAACTTGAGAATGATATGATACTACTGCCAATGACTTGTAACCTTTGTTAATTGTATTTTTTGTCAAGGGAAAGTTATCTAAATTTGAAGGATTCGGTCGGCGGTGTCCTCGCAAAATGATCGGAACTTTTCACGGGATTTTGGCCACGAGAGAGATATGCAATCACAATCTCCGCTTCAGATTTCCGAGCAAGTCAAACATATGCTTGATTTGTCATTGTAATAAAATCAATGATGTGCTCAGTACGGAAAGCGATGGAAAGAGGAAGTTGTCATCAGCCAATATCCGAGAGATTATTCATCAGTTTCGGGTCTTAAATTCTGTTCTTGATGTCCCCATCGAAGCAAACTTGCTTGAGACTCTACTATCTCCGGTGCTACAGACTTCGTTAGGTAAGTATAACCGGAAGAGACTGTAAATCCCCCGTAAACTTTCATGTGCTGCGATAAACGCAACTCGTAAATTTTCTCTGAAATAAGTCAAAGACTTTTTTTATGAAAAATAACAGTCTCGTTATAAGTTGAATACTTATCGCTTTGAATACCTTTAGCTGCCCTGAAACTTCACCATGATGAAGTCGGTACGGTGGTGTCACAAGGTAAGACATTTTGTTTGTTTGCTCATATGCTCTAAATTTACCATTTGGTTCCAAACTCACTCTGCACTTCGCACATCTAGTTTAGTTTAGTTATATTAGCATCATCCAAGAATGCAAATAACATATACAATGTACGTACCTATATTCTATATGTATTTTAATTTTTCTATTTTTTGCAGCATTGGGAAAAATAAGACCTAAAGTCCCGATGAGCTTGTTGGAAAATTTTCTAAAAAATTTGTCTGCTCAGGTATGGAACACATCGGTGATGAAACAGCTCTCCATCGTGTTGCTCATCATTACAGATTTTCTTACTTAACGCATTTGAACGCTCGTAACACCAGCAGTAAGTTATCTATACGTGACAGTTTTTTCTCTTCTAAAAATATAGAAGAAAATGCATAAACTATGTACTCATGAAACATTTTGAGCATGTAAATGTGCAATTTTTTCTTTTTTCACCATAAAAATCTAAAAGAAACTCGGTTGGTTGACTTCCTGAATGCAGTTTTAAAAAAGACGTTACAATTCATGTACTCTCGACACACATATTACATGCATACCTACCTAGTTTATTTCGTTTCGGGATTTGATCAGCTTTTGGGTTTGTGTGTGGTACAGAGAGGGGCGTTTACCATACAATATGCCTTGTCTGACTTTTCGGTGGTGGTAGTGGCGATGGCGTGGAGCGTGTGTAGGCTGCTTGACTAGACGTCGTTTTCGACAGTAATTTTTTTTATTTTGTTTATAGTTTTTGTAAACCATATTGCTAGAAAAGTTTGTAGTGTTTCTTTTCAAATTAGTTGTTTCTTATATTTCATTCCCATTCGAGTTTTGTAGGTGTGCTTGTACGTCTGTGGACTGTGCTTCTTATGGACATATAGTAGCATAGAAAAAATTTTACTACAGAAATGCACATTTTCCTTCCTCCAAAACTATAAAAAATAGCTGACTCATGTTCAAAATATTTTACACGCGATCGAGGTGAATGGAATAAAAAGTAAAAAACGAATTTTCGGGTACGTCCTTTACTTTATGGATCGTCGGTAGTAGGAAAAAAATAATGGAACGGCACATAGGCTCAGGCACATGTTTAGAGTAAAATATCGGGTTAGCTGTCCGCAAAAGTCTTCCAAATCTCTTAGATAGAAAAGTCAATACTGTTGATTTAGGAATAATTCTAAGTTGGTAGTAGGTTACAACGTTGTAGGCTTAAACTTATGTATTATTAAATAAGCATATATACTTGTTAATAATCCTTGAATTTTATAAAAATACGAGAAGTTGGCATCAAGAGTCGAGCGTTTCTTTAGATCGTGAAATATTTAGATATGATAATATATTTTGCAGGACAACCTGCTTTATAAGTAGGACGAATCAGCAAAACCCGTTTTACTTTACAAAACAATCTAAATAATAATATCTTGAATGGAAACACTATGTACTCACTTTGCAGTGTAGATACTGGCGCTCTCTCCATGTTTATAATTAGTACTTTTGGACAAGTAGCAGCCCATTGGTAAACCCTGTTTAAACATTGTCATATATTCCGAGAAAACTCACGATAATGTTTTAAATGAAAGAATCTGTCTAGGACATCATCATCGTCAACATCAGTGTCTTCTTTGCCACCACCGCAACGCCACCGTATCATCACTGAACTTTTTCATTGCAAATGCGATAATGTTGGGAAATCTGTGCGATGCATGATTTCGGTGATATTATAAGACGTATTTATGACAGCGCAACAAGAGTTACGCACTAGCATAACATTGGAAGGTGGAAATTGAGCTTGTGAGCTACATAAAAAAATTTATTGGGCTTTTTAACACATGCATTTGAATCCAAGTAAAGTGTTCCCACTACACTGTAATTTTTTATATTATTTAAAACACGAGAAATATTAAGACATACTGTAGTAATCATATTTTCATACGTTGTAAGAAAATGCACCCTGGTTATAGATTCTGTTTTCAAGTGAATCATGCTTGGTAGGCACCTTTTATACCGCTGTTCCGTCTCTATATATTTTTCTCTTGATTCATCGCCAAATTTAGTTCATTTACTACTTGTGCCTCCTGTCTTCTAGGCAGGAGGTACTGAACATTCTGAACGGAATTGCTCAGAAAGAGAGAAAAGATTTCAAATAGACTATTGAATTTATGCTTTGCGGTCTGACGAATACGTATGTAACTTTTTCTCATTTTTGCGCTGCATTCGTACAGGTCAGACAAACTCCTTTCACTTCTTCCCCGGTAGCAGGAGAAGCAGTGTGCTTTTTGAATGTCATAATAACGTAATGTAATGCGATTTCTGACTTTTTGCACAAATATTAAGAGTTTCCTTGATGTAGACATTTTGTACAGTGTAGAGTGAATCTGGCTGATTCGACCATTACAGGGTAGCAACTTTAGCACACCCGTGTGAATATCAGTTTTGTATCAAATACCTTAAGTTTGTGGTCGTTGCTTTATGGGCGTTTGATACTGTGTTAACCAGGAAAGTAGGCAGCAGTAAGACCGACGAAAAAAAGCAAGTAGAAACTTAAGCGGGAAAGTGCTCAATGGGAATTGTAATAAGAGAGCTGTAGGCGTACGCAATGATAGTAGTTGTAAGAAAGTAACTTTACTGCACACACAGCTTATAGCTTCATACGGGGTTATGAGTTTAATAAATAGTACGATATTGGTTTTGCTTGTTGGTGTGATATGATTGTTATGTTGTTGAGGTGAAATGTAGACTTTGGGACTTCGGTTGTATAAAAGCTATTACGTGGAGTCGATGAAAGACAGCTTCAACTGGCCTTCCTTTCATTACACCTCTGTAGAATCTTCAATGTTTTTCTAAGTAATTTCATTCAAGAAAATTGTAAATCCGCCGCTGCCGTTTTAATAGTCACAAGGTCGCATCATTATGTACGTACTACTTGGTTTGCACACAGTTGTAATTTCATCCCAAATGCTGAAATTGTATATTTTAGTGAAATGCATCTGGCAGACGTGCACATACTCTCAATAATGGCTTTTTTCATACCCATTACAAAATTTACGTTATTTCTTGAAAAGGTACAGGAAACATGAAATGGGAAATGAGGCTACGACATGGGAAATCCAAAATGCGGATATCCCTACAAGTTAAATGATGGTGTCCATGTATAGCCTACTACTGCTGGTGTGTGTTTTTAAATAACTATTTGAAGTCTCAATTTTCAGATTGGAGCATGTATAGGATATATGATACGGATGTTAATACTGCCTATATATTATTATTTTAAAACACACAATGTTTGTATACTATTTTATTGCATTTTTGGTCCATATTTATTATTAGCTTGATACGATGAGAGATTTAAAACGAGAGCAATCATTTGTGATTTACATTTGATTGCATTTAGTTGATTTTCCGGTTAGATACGATTTATGGTAATGTGCGTTTAACGGCAGATTGACGCTGGTAGGAGTAAAGTTCTTGTTGATTTATATAATCAATACTAACTACTTCACACTGTTCACTTACGTTTTCAAGCTTTGATGTGCGTAGGTTTAGGGTTAAATGGAGTCAACAAGCCGTTTCATCATACTTCCTCGTCTGAAAAATCACGGGAGAGATGTTGTCTGAGAGGGTCGCGCCACCCCTGCTCTACTAGATGAGCTTTATTGCTGCTTCTTATTGAAAATATGGTCATTATGTTCTAAATAGTAACATCTTACTGTCACCTTCTGTAATATGGATAAAAAATAGTTTCAATATCCCGTTTACTAGCTTTCAGAGAAATTGCTCTGCCATTTATATCAATTCCTGAGTTTTTATGCTTATTTAGATGCTGGAGAAAACCTCATTCGGCATCTTGGAGTGCGTGTACGTTCTGTTACAACAGAAGGAGTGCTTGAACTACTTTCTCACTACTCATGGTAAGTGAATACTAACACAACGAAAAAAAAATTCTCTTGAGGATTGAGAAAATAATCCATCTATATATATTTATTCACCTTCGGTCAGTAGTACCAAACTTTCGCTAATGCGCGGTTGCGGTTGTGCAAATGCGGGCCATTTTGTGTTTGTATATTTACATATACTTACATTACATTACGTTAGTAGTGCAACATACAGTTATGATAGGAAGGCTAGTGAAACGCATAGGGAAATAACTATTATAGGAAAATGTAAAATATTTATACATTCATCTCCTTATGTATTTGTTGTTGGATCCGTCCTCACGTCGTTCATTTACAACGTCGCAGTGGGGTGGGGGAATCGGTTCGTTTTAGTGGGTGAATCAAAATCGGCAAATTGGGGTTTTCGACACTACGGCGAATACGTCTGTAACGTTGGATTTACACCAACTCTCCTGGATCCGTCTCCCGTGTGTAAATTAGATATTTAAGCTATGCTTATCATCAAACGTGGTCTGAGACATTGACGTTCGAGACAAGGAAAACATAAAGCTGAATCTCTCTGAATTTGGTACATTTGGAAGCTGTTTTCGGATACAAAGAATCCAAACACATCTCCAATGAACGACTACGTGGAAATGTGTACAAATTGAAAAGTACAAATTATGTGAACGGGGGTGGAGGAGTAAAGTTGACACTGGGTCTACCGATACACCAATTTTGAGGAACGGTCCATAATACGAAAAAACGGCCTTCAGGTGGGACCATTTCCGGTGGCGTCACATGGTCCAAAATAGTAGGTGAATTGAATAGAATTTACAATTTCTTTCATTACGTATTTGAGTTAGAGCACGAATGGCCGGACAGCCGTATATCTACGGACTACGGACACGAAAATTACCCAGTACTACTTTCAGTACTATGTTGGAATCTCTTCAGTGCTTATATTAATTTCTCTCCTTTATTGACAATTGTCCATATTAGTTTATTTTGCTTCATTCAAATTTAATCATTCAATTACTATTAAGATCAATTAGCATCGACACCCCGATTTTTTTACCATTCTATTCTGCCCTGATGGAAACCCTCCCATTCAGAGCATATTTTGTTTCGTAATCTACGCATGAAAATATATCTAAAAATTATCTAAATTTAAACGCTGCCGCCTAAGAAGGAGTCCAGGCCCACGGTGTTAGTGCTTTCGTTCTCTTTCCATACTTGCATGAGTCATACATGAATTTGAAATAATGCTGAAAGCGACAGTATTAGTTTATAACGTTGAGAATATGTACGAGGGCTTTCCAAAAACGATTCAGAGTATATATGTAAGTTCAATTAAGATTTAGAAATTTGAAGTCATAAAAATTGGAGTTGGAAACAAACTACATACGATTGCTTGTCACGAAGAGAATGAAAATTCCTCAGCTAGGGGATATGTGGAAACTTTTACATGCTACTTAAGCCACCTATACCGATCTTTGTATGTAGCCAATCAATAATATTAGCTATATTCAATATTATTTTATTATTATTATTATTCAATTATACGTGATTTTTCAATTCCCAATCCCAACAACATCCAACAACAGCGTATGTATGATAAGTAAAATAAGCTTTTAATAATAAAAACGTCGCGGAATTCTACTGGCATCACCATCGTCGTCATGTTCGGTTTACACTGCATGGGTGCGCCATCCACTTAGTACGAATGCGATTAAAGGAAAAATTCAGACCGTCCCATAAATTCCTACATTATGAAGCGTCATTTTCATTCTGTCTCGTCGTGCTAACACCAACACCATCTCGTCAACTTTATGATCACAACATGCTTGCGCGTGGTTGCAGTTTAGTTTGACGCAAAACGTGAGTGATCAATGAACTAACAGGCAGCAAATTTAGGGCTGAGACGCTTTGGGCTGATTTGTTTCTTTATTCAATCGTATTCAAACTAGAGACTAGAGTATGGATTTAAATAGTTAGCAAATATTAGAAGTTTGTGCGGATAGATAATCAATACGATACGTTATATCAAAATAGTATGAGCTGATTTTTAGCCTGGAGAGAAATAAGTAAAATAAGGGTGTCCGGCATGTCTAAAACGTTTGAAATTTTCATATGGAAGTGAACCCTCAAATGTATTACTTCCTTTATCTTAAAACTTAAATGTTAACATCACGATACTAACTCAAATCTCACATACAGAAAGCATAGAAATGATTGCCGACTTTTTTCTTATGAACAACAAGCTGTACAAAATTGTTGGTCAGAAAGCGAAAAGAATTTGTCCGTAGACTTTATTCTACGAGTTTATTCAGTACACGAAAACAAGCTTTAAATAATTTATAAATCATACATAGTGCAATTTTAATTATTAAAGTTTTAATTTTTTCACGCTTTTAAAGAAAGTGTCATTATATTTTGCCGCATTATGTATTCCCCATGTAGCTTACTTACTATCATTAATATTTTTTAATATAGGTTCAACTGTGCTGCCATCACTATTTCAAATGCTAGAAGAACACGTTCCACAAATAATTTTTAAATGTTCATCAGCACCGTTGTTGGCGTCAATTAACATTCCAACAGGAATTGAAAACGTTGCTGTGACCGATTGTTCTACGAGAGAGTCACTAAGACTGGTGGAAAAACTGTTCGATGTTTTGGAAACATGCTGTACCAGCGATGTCTTACTAGCTGTCAACGAAAGTGAGAATATAAGTTCCATGCCAGGTGCTTTTGTGGACTCAGCACGACCATTTGACATCTTTCAACATCATATGAAAATGATCTTTGGGGAATGTATAGATCTTCTTTGTTGCTTGCATTCTCCGGAAGCTGTTAGGATGTCCCAATGTCATACGAAAATTTTAAGTAAGCACAAATAACACGAACTGAAGCATGATACATATCCCTTTCGTGAATAATATGACATTGGCAAAATTTATGTGATGGCATTGTCAACTCTAAGCAATGTATTATAAAAGTTTGAACTATTTTGTACATCGATGTAAGTATGTTATGTACATGTTACAATGTACGTACATAACATACATATTTTCTTGGATTCTTGTAGAATTCTTGGAAAAGCTGTATCATCAGCCGGAAACACTATGCTTCGTCTTTTCAGACAGAACTGGAGTAGCATTTTGTTCAACAATAAAACAATTGTTGTACACGCATTCCATTGATGTTAAGGTAAGCAAGCATAAATTCATCTATGTACACTTCCTTCAAATCCTACATGCACATATGCCACTTACATTCCGCTAAACTCCTACGCGAATATTTGTTTGGGTGGAACAGTAATAAAAATTCGTTGAACCCTGACGTAATTACTGGCCATATCACTAACTATAAAGTAGTACAATTATTCTTCCAACACAGTATAAAAATTCTGTTGATGCACGCACTATGCTAGACCAGAACGAAATATCATTTTGGAGCGTATTGGAAGATGTGAATATGTATCCAACTATTGTGGATATCTTCTATGAATGTGGAAGGACTTCTATGATAGAGATGATACTTTTATGATTTCATACAGGCTGCTACACTTTCCTTAGTAAACCGGATGCTCGTAACATATCAGGAAGCTGTAGAAGATACTAGTTCAGACAAAGCAATCATTGTCGATTTGCCGTCAGTAATATCAGAAGTCGATTTGATCCATTTTATTACGGAAGCTATGAACACATCATCTGAAAATCTGTTCAGGTAATTCACCAAGCACTCCTGTCCTAATATTATATGTCCGATTACAGTGTGTTCTTTAAGCTTTTTGGTAAGACCTGTTAGAGAATCCAAGTTTCTTTTCATGTATGTGCCTTCTACTTTCTCTTTTTGAACGAATCATGCCATGCTCAATACGATGCACTATCTCTGTGATATCTTTGTATAAAGCTTAACTCACTACTTGCGTATTTCAGGATGACACTGCAGGTTTTGGATCAAATCAATTCCTTTCCATTGTTTAGACAAGGAAGGATGGTTCCTGTTCTAGAATCAACTCTAAGGATTTCTACAATGCGTATCCCAGATAACATAACGGATTTGAAAACATACATGCTTTTAAATGGCTTCCTACTAAATGTTGTAACCAGTCTGTGAGTGAAAATTGGTTTTTATTCCAAGTTAGCTAGTAATATTATCAGCACGTGATGGCTGTATATTAATGTACAGTAATGGTTAATTAAAGAAAGGTTTTACTGGCAGCGTTATGGTTCGCATCTTGCATGCTGTATCTCTGGTTTCTATTACGTTGCATTATATTGTATTGTAGAGAAAATATTCCCTCAGGAATCCACCGCCAATTGATGTATTTATTTGAGAGGCTGCCAAAGGAATGGACAGCATCTCAATTTCTCCCTTGGATTAAACTGCTCATTTTCTGTGGTCGTGAAGCTGAACTACACGGAAATCTGTGGAACACGTTTGTTTCCTTTGTTCAACGAGGCAAAAATGTTGGAAGCTATTACTCTGTGACTCCATTGAAATGTATTTTATTGATTGCTTACTCTATCATGGGATGGTAAGTCGGAGTAACAAAATGAAATCAGAGTCGTTTTCGATTACTGGTGGCATCTTGTAATTTTCACTAGTTCGACCAATGGTACTTGGCCTTTATTGCATTGGAGATGAGGAAACACACTGTCATTTCCCTGCAAAACAAATTTTATTCTTGAATGTAATTTTTAAAGGCAATTTCCAGCGTGTGAAAATCTTCAGACTATTAACACGTCCGTAAATAAACCTCCGGATCAAAAGTTACTTCTTAAGATGTTATCGTTTATAATGGATGTTGACTTTTTACCAGCCTTGATGGTCTAACACTTTTTCTTTATACTTAATCAGATATTCATTTATTTAATATAGTTAACAGTACATACTAACAACATACATAATAACAGATTTAAAAATATCACAATCTTCTACATTCTATTTCATTGTAGGCCCTTGCATCTCATGGCACTTCGGAAGATGCTACATATATCGTAATACTACTACAGTTAGTAAATGCTTATCCAATACAGTTTTTGGAAGTAAATACGATAAAGGCTGTTGATAAGCAAT
>JAHZNE010007838.1:0-10053 GCA_027744055.1 Callyntrura sp. NNG-2020 | reverse complement strand
GTTCGGTCGTGAGTCGGCACCAAAGCCGAACTAAGACCGAATTTGCCGAATTTGAATCGACTGTTTACCGAACTTTATGGTTGCTCGGGTATACACCTTGATGACAAATTAACCTTTCACGGATTGTAGTACCGCTTCATTGATTGATCAGCAATTGGCGTTTAATTTACACTAATCAGAACATCAGAAAAATGATGTTGGCAAAGCAACTATCTATAGTAGTATCCATATATAAAAATTCGCATAGTATTTTTTCTAGAGAATACGACTACATGATAAGCAAAGTAAGCGGGGAAGAAATATCCCAAATTTAATAGTGTGCAAGAAGAAACATGAAGAGCGCGAACGTTCTTCTTAAGTAGTGAAAGTAGTGATGGACAATGAGAAATGTAACAAAGGTAAGTTGCAGTTGAACATAACGATTTTTTCAGGGAAAAAATATAACAATTAATTTTCATAAACCAATTTTAAACATTGTCGTATTGCGACGTTCCATCATTAACGTCTCGTGGTCGTGGCATTACGGAACCAAAAGTACCGTGAGAAAAATAATAACTTATAGTACGTAACAGTAGTTTAAACCTTTATCCAGCTTTCCCATGTCCAGTTGTTAGTTTATATATAAGCCCTCGTTAGGCTATAAACGTAAAAGTACAAATGAAAAACAAATTTAAGTGCTTTGGACTGATGGAAAGGAAAAATTATTTCCGTGCAGATTAAGTTCTTTCAATTGCCGTTAATATTTAAAATCTCTCATATCACACATTTTATTACAGTAAACCTACAAATTTACATATCGACACAAGCAACCAGATACAAAATTAGTTTCCAATACGTCTGATGATAAATTGTTTTAGATTTGGACTATTTGAAAGCTGCTATCTGTATAAATTATCCTTCTAAAATTTAACAGAAATGCGTGAAGAGGAACGACACGTAGTAAATTTTTGGGAAAAGTTGGTCTAGTATGAATTTTGGTTACAGAGGAGCAGTTTCGGAGGGCAAAAAAGTTTATTGTAAAAAACGGATTTAACTAATTTTTGGGAGCTCTGTCGAGTACAAATAGTTAAGTTCAATTATTATTCGTTTTGTGCAGCCCTGTCCTGAGCGTTATTTCTAATCATTTTTTTTCAGGCTCAGGTATGAAAAGTTAAACTAATATAGATTAAAAACGTAACAGTGCCGTATTTTAGTCAGGACAATGATTTATCGAACCAAGGTTGTCGCACCGACAATGATAATGCCGAAATGTATGCAAAATATTCTTTTACGTTTACTTCATCTAGTTCTATGTATTAAAATTTCGTAAAATTGGCTTGTATTTCTATTTAAATTACAATTAAAATTGTTACGTATGGCACCGGTATCTGTGTACCAGGAAGTACCAGTGTATCATAATATAGAGGAAGATATTATTATTTAATGGCAACAAAATGACTCATGCAGACGCCGGCTAGATTAATATTTTATTATATTGAGTTTAATTTGTAAACAGGTTCCTCATTCGAAAGATACTACGTGTGGAAAGATGAGATACAAATGTACTGTAAAGGATTGTGTTGGTGACTGAGAATGAAAAAGTAGAGCATTTCAAAATTTGAGTCCAAAGGGTTAGCCTTAATTGGAATGAATGAGTTCATTAGACTTTTACGGGGGTATGGAGGATTGGCTTAGCCTAACACGACTCCATTACTATAGATAAAGTACTATTATCCTCTTAAAGTTGAGGCGCACTTGAAAAATTGTGAGAAAACATGGAAACAGCTCAATATTTCTATGTATATAAATATAGTTTTGTTTTTTTTATATTCTGCTCTGTGTCACAATCTTCATACGGGTCAACATTAGTTAGACTATATGCACAAATGTTTGGGCTCAATATGTTTATGCTGCTAAATTTTGAAACGCTAGTCCGTCACATCTTTAGACAGTATGGTTCTTCATTAGATTTTCCTGTTTTCTCTCATCATTATTGCACCTGTTGCGGAACGTGGAAATGATTTACGCAATAAATTAACATAGGTTCAAAATGGTTCATGGTTTCCAACGCCGGCAGTTTGACGCGATGATTTCCTGAGTTGTTTAAACTGGATGGAAAATGCCTAATGACAACTTTGTGTTTCCCTTTGTGACCTCTGACATTGTTTACAGGATAAGCAATGAGACATTTATACAAGAATTTTTTTCTGTGAATTTAGATGTTTTGACTGAGAACATTTAGGGGGTTGCGAAGAAATGATCGATATCAGATAAAAATCCGTAAATCCGACCATCATCACGATAATGTGAAACCAACAATTCCGCTTTTGTCCAACCAGTCAGCTGGTCATTTAATTGCATAAACAATGGCTCCTATTCTGTTGCAAATTTGATCTTTAAAGTGACTGAGTTGACCTGGCTACCATTACTACTCTTGTTAAAATAAGTATGCGAAATGTTTTTATTTTATAAGGTTGGGTGTTGGATGCAGACCTCCTCCATGCAGGGTAGTTATTATAAATAATTCATGTGCCACGTTGCGTTTTTCGAAAAAACGTACCTTCCAAAACTTCTTTATCAAACAGTATGTGTCAGTTCCACAAGCATGGCGCTAATAAAGATGGACACTTTAAGATTGCGCGTGTTATTGTTTGTGATTGCTGAGACTATCCGATTTGATTTCATTTCATTTGCAAAAATCCGCAAAATAGTGCGCTTCCAAATTATAAATTTGCAAACAAATTTATTATTTGGATCGCGTCGAGCGTAAATACGATGAATTTGTAATGTATGTAAAAAGTTCTATGTGGCTCCAGTTCAGCCTTCCGAATAAGGAATAAAGGTTCTTCTTTATTTGCCAACCCAAGTTTATCTCGTGTGAGTTTTAAATGCTGAATTTTAATTAGTTACAATATTTGTGATTGTGTCATGCGGAACACAGCTTTAAAATAATGACGTGTTAATCATACTTACTTACTTACTTATTTGCTAGCTGAAGGTTTTTATTTCAGATACTACAAAATAAACATTAGGAACTTCTATATTTTTGTCCAAAATCCACATTTCTATAAGAAACCGCCCTCGAAAACATCGTATAAAAGTTTTGAGATTGAAATATATTGATTGTTTTGAAGAAACATCTAATAATTCTTTGATCATTCACTTTGTGTTAATTTTGTTTTATGTTCGCTTTAAAATTACATAGTACTTCTAAAGGATTTTTTAAAAATATCACACGGAAGTACTATTGAGGAAAACTTTGTGAGAGTTTTATTGAATGCCAACAGTGAGAGAGAGCCTCCATACATTGTAATGCTTACAGTTTATCTATTATAGAAAGATCTTTCATCGTAACATATTAATTGCTTTACTCTACACTGCCGCCATTTAATAATGTCCACGACCTTGTACAGACTATTGTTATGCAACCTGCATAATATTAGAAGAAGGGCACAGAAATTTAACGTTTAATATTTGTTACGGAAAATATTTTCTGGAAAATATAAGGACAGCATACAATGTAAACCATCGACGTAGTCACAATGAATGGTCGCCTATTGTCTTGCTTGTATGTTGCTAATTTTAGTACCTGCTGGTAGTTTTGGATGCGGCGAATTCACTTGTGCTAACATCAGCCCGGATTGAGCAGTTGTGTGAATGCCACAGGGCGTTTTTAATGGAATCATCTTCTATTTCTATACGATACTGTTTGTATAATAAACTTCAACATTTTTGGCAAATAAATGGCATTTATATTCGGCATTCGTCTTCTTCATGTCCAAGTTGTCATTTTTGTCCTAAAAAGATCATTTAGATTACATGACGTGTCAGGAAATACCTAGTCAGTGGGGCACCGGCGAAGAGATCATTCCTGTACCCATGTCATAACAAAAAAACCTTACTTGTTTTTTTAACGGTTACATACTTATTATTTTGGGCGACAACAGTAAATAAGCTGATAATGAAAATCGTTCTGAAAAATGCATCCCACGATAAATCATCAGTAGTTTAAATCATCTTTTTTTCAAATTTGTAGATAGCGTCGGTGGGTTACTTCCTTGCATCCTATATATTCCCAACCTTCCGCACAATTCTTTTCTTCCGCGGTTATCCTTATTCCGGTGAAAACAAAAGTAGCAGCGGCAACATCTATTATTATGTTCAAAGCAACATGTACACTTCCACGGCACTTTCCGCATGAGCCCCAGGATTGGAGATTAGATCATGTACCGCTTTCTCATTGATCTATTATAAAACATCTTGTATTTTCTCGGGGGATTTTTGCTGTCACTATCGGAGTGTTTTTTCTACCTCTTGAAAAGGGAAATCATTTTATCAGAAATGCTGAAGGACAGCGATATCAAAGCCAAACATCAAGTTTACACTGTTGTAGGTGGGGAATATTGTGTTTCAGCAGATGCAGCAGCAGCTCAAATGGCTTACAAGGAAAGGTACAAGTGGTACAACTGAAAATACGGGGAATTTTGTATACACTTTACGATTTGATGAATTCAGTGATATACAAATTGGTTCTAACTGGGGCCCTTTGTGATCCCCAGAGGGTCATACATGGCATGTATTCTTGCTATCCAGGCAATTTGTCCACTCAAGTAAATGAAGTAAGAAATTAATACTTATTTAATATTTAAAGTGGTTTTATCTACTCCATTTAATAATGGACCAGATGCACATCTGCGTTGTCTAATTTAAACTAGGGGACGCCACAAGACGTTCTCCAACTTTAAGGTCATTTTTCCATAGTTTTATATAACATTTCTCACAATTGGTATGCAACCATGCAAAATTTTCCTTGTGTCCACAAGCGCGGCGGCGCTTACATCCGCTTTTATGATCTAATATGTGCATTCACATTTAATATTACTTACGCTGCTCATCCATTATAGTTGGTGCTACTGCTTGTAGACGCATCTGATTTAACTGTAAAAATGAACAATACAAATGGAATAATTTAAATTATTTTTTTAGAAGAACAAAACTGGAAAATTTTCCTTTCTTTCTCAGCTTACAACGCATTATATTTTTCATATGAAATGAAGGAGACTCTCGTGTAAAGTTAATTTTAATCTGTTATGATTTGCACGATGCATTGATGCATTGAAGCATTCTGATGTAAGTACTGATTTACTGATTGAATATTTAATTCTATGCTAAGGGTTTGATGTGCTAAGAGTTTTATGTATGTTTTAATAATAAAATTCGATTCGTCATCTGATTTTAAACAATTGTAATTTAATGAGTCAAAATAGTAAACTTGAAAGATGGCATTGGTTGATTTCGAGCGATCAAAATACAATGGCATCTCCTTGAAAATGTTTAAAAACCCACCTAATTAAAACTTTAATATCCATCAACAATCATTTCATTTATTATAGATAATCCAAATGCGATATCTAAGAGAAAGTATTTTATAATTTGCCGATTTCTTTCACTGCCTCCAAATAATTTATAGGAGAACGTTAAACCGACATAACTACATTTGCTTTGAAACAAAATATTAAAAATCCACTTTGCTAAAAAGTGATAAGTTATCACTTTTCAAAAAATCGCCTAATCACTGATAACATCTACATTTTAAAAAATTTGTTTCAAAATGTTGACATTTCATTTTTCAAGATTAATAAATAGATATAGCGCGCTTGTAGCACCTCCGTATTAATTGAATAGCATTTATCTCAGTAGTAACTAAAACAGAATCAAGCCGACCCATAAATATAACACCGTGCAGCTCCATGGACGAAATATTGGAATGCTTATCTTTGAAACGCTGAAACTGAGAAGTAATGTAACAAGTGATCTAAATTACTTTTTAGAATAATCTTTCTGGGTCTGTTATTGTGCTGTATATTTAAATATATTGAAAATTATGAAAACAATCGTGGAATCGTAGACAACAGATTTTATTCAATTGTTGAGTGAGTATACTTTGCTGACGGAATTAGATAATTGGTCAATTTGAAGTAGAAAAGAATGGGGGGAATTAGTTTCAGGTACGCGTTGCAATGGCAGGATATTGGTATTATTTTGAAGCAAGTAAAATGTTGGTGTGAATAAATTAAATTAAGTTAATGCTTTAACGTTCTCCATGTTGTAGGTGAATGAAATCGATTGAAAGTGTCAGGTCAAATTCATCGCAAATGGCAAAGTCATGAAGTAAAAGAATATTTAGTTCTTTGTGGCTTCATAATTCGTAATGGAATTGCACAATTACCGATTCAATACATTAATTTAGAACCAAAGACGAAATAGTTATGACTAATTGACAATCGTGGAATATCTATTTTTATTCAATGTCAATAGTGTACTTCGCGATGTTGAGAGTCAGCAATACCGAATATTAAGTCATAAAAATGCGATTCAGTAGCTCCTAATTGTCGCTGGGAACATGTATTGATATTATTGATATGTCATATCTTCACCGACGAATCTACCCAACACAAACATTTTCTGCTTTTAAACAATCAAATTCGACCAAAAATTTATTTTCGTTAAAATTCCACATGTATTTATATTCTGCTACTGTTTTTCATTACTGAAGACAAGCGAATTTTAAAAAAAATACTGATAACAACTAGATCACTCATATCAGTGGCGTAGACACAACCGAATTAAGGGTCAGGCACAGCAAAAACCTAATAATTGCAAGTTAGATTACTTGTTTATTATTTAGTTTTAGTTAATTGTATAAGTGTTTATTATTTTCTTTTATTATTTAATGTAGTACTTATTTACTTTACTCTTCCCTATAAATCGAAACAAAATCAGAAATCTTTTGTTTAAAAGTAACGTAATTTTTTTAATTCAACGTCGTTTAAAATTAATTACTGAAGCACTTGATGGTTCATCTGTAAAGGTACTTCGCGTTTGTGGTAATGTTAATGGTTTTAATGTGTTTTTAACTTCTAAGAAGAGTGGGAGGCAATGGTATGTACGATGTTGGAGTGCCTGTTTTTGCTTTAATTTATTGTTAACTTTTGAATTTCAAATAAACTTTAGCGCATATATTTATCGTTGTGATCAAAATATCGTTTTGGGACATAATGAGACATGTGTTCAAAAAACGCAAGAAAAAGTCTGGCTGCAGTTTTCCATTCTCTCTAAGATAAAAAAGAATTAGGTCTCTAAGTTGTAAGTATAATATTGTAGAAGTTACGCGCGTATTAAGTTGGTGCCTTTTATTTCACAATAGTGCCCAATATTTCACAATATTTCACAATATGTGGGGGATTAGGGGGTGACCCCTTGAGAAAAGTTGATGACCTATTTCATAGTACGAACAGTTTTTGATTTCCAAAAGTTTTGTTACTTCCGGTTGAGACGGCAAAAAGCTGCTTTCATTCTATTAGACTAAATGTCTTAAAATGAACAAGCCTTGTACTTGTAATAACTCTTCCAAACAGTGAACGAAACATTTTGTCGTTGAAATTAATCAAAATGAGGCTGAAATTTCAAAGATTTCTAAAAAAACAAACTAATTTCTGACAAAAAACTTATGTGAGCTAGATGTCTCGGATACTGATTACCAACAGTAAGTAAATAGTATTCCGTAGAATCTTTATAAAAATACATAATTGTGTCCTTATGAGCATACAAATATAATTGTGATATAATAATAGTGGAAGGGTTTACCTCGTTATTAGATTTTTTAGTTGTGTGTGTGTGTTAGATGACATCCGTTTTCAGCAGCCACCCTTGAAAACACATAAGGATTTTTCCGATTTTGTCATTGAAAGTTGTCAAATGTTGGGATGAGGCATCGCATGATTCTTCGATCATTCACTTTCTGTTTATTTTTGGTTAGACATTTTTGAGAGAATTCAAAGTAAAACTATATAGCTCTTTTGATGGATTCTGGATCTTAATTTTACTTTCACGATGTGTTTTCGAAATAAACTAGTTACTGTTATTCCAAATAAATGCGAACGGGTGAATGCAGAAAACATGATGACAGATTTACTGAATTTCGACAAATAAAGTGAGCCACTGTATTTTATTTATTCTTACAGTTTTAAATCATACCATGAATTTCTCAAACGTAACCTGATCATTATATTGCAAACAGCAGCTGTAATACTAAGCATATATTCATTTGCAACTCAAATAGAATTCTTTGCCATAATAGAATAACGGCGCTGAACTACTAACCTTTGTCAAAGAAAATGAATTACGAAAAAGGGAAAATAGCAAACTATGTAAATATGTCGAACCATTCAGTCCAATGATTCATTTATTCTGAGTTATTACAGCGTAGCGATCGATTACATAAACTAACTGTTTAAGTAACTCTTCAAGTAAGGCGGCGCAACTTGAGCTTAGCAGTTCTTGTAAGAGCACTGAAGTTAAGCAACATAGTCTAGATAAAACTATGCGATGGGTGATAGGTTCACATGAGTCAGACCTGCCTTGCAAATTCTCACTTGGCTCGGTGTGTGCTTATCTGTCAATCTCTGTAGAACCTTGCGTTGTGGCGAATACAGAGTAAAGATGATAAGTCAGTACGGGGTTGACGGCGTATATGTAGGTTGTGATCATGGGACTCTGTCCCATCCATGCCAAATGGTCACAAGGGAAGCCACCTGGGAGTCACAACCTCCTCTTAGAGTTTCCCTTCTCTGAGAGAAGGCCGTCAGCATAACAACCCAGGACAGGGCGCTGAATGTGAATAAAAAAACCGTAAATAAATTAATTTCATTTTTCCATTAAACAATTCTGCTTTTGTATGCATTTAATAAAAAAAATGGGTTGTCTATCCCATCAACCCATGGGATAGAGAGGAAAACTTGGTTGTTGGAGATCAAATTATTGGGGAAACAAAATCTACGAAATTATTTTTTAAATGCTTGCATTTTGTGATGATGAAAATCTGGAAATTTAAGACCAACTAGCAACTAGGTGTAAGATAACAGGTAACAGTATTAATGCGAGGAAATTACTTTGTCACTTCCTTTGACGTCTTAAGGAATTCCAATCATTCAGAAAAGCAGCTATCATTGTGACTCAGAGAGATAATTACAAGACAAAAGAAAGCGATGCATTATGATAGGGATGGTACAAGTTTATGGTTAATAATAAAGTAACAACAGCACATGTTGTGTTGTTGCGAAGACTAGGTAAAACGAACGTAGACATTTGTGTTACAATTTGTTGCTTTTCTGATATCATTAAAAATACTTTATACCAATTGTGAATGACCTTGTCTTCTCACGATTTTAATGCGGTTTTCCAAAGAATTGTTTCTTACATTAGTTATAATTGCAATACAACATGGTTTAGAGAACTTTATTGCCAGCTTAGTTCAAATTCAACAGACTGACTTCGAATTAACGACCTAACGAATATAAAAGGTGTAACTTTCGGACGTTTTTCCATTAACGTCGTTTTAATTGTAATTACTCGCGGTAGAAACTTTCTAGCTGCGATTGTTTAACTTCCCTTTACTGTATTGTCAATTGTGTATATTATTAGTTAGTTTAACCCGTGAACTATTATTTTAATAATATTACCAACGAAGTTTTATTATTTACAA
The DNA here is from genome assembly GCA_027744055.1 of Callyntrura sp. NNG-2020. NCBI lineage: Eukaryota > Metazoa > Arthropoda > Collembola > Entomobryomorpha > Paronellidae > Callyntrura > Callyntrura sp. NNG-2020. The sequence continues at coordinate 530 of JAHZNE010007838.1, read as the reverse complement.
TATGCTATTTTATATAATAATTGGTACTTTAGACTCGACTTGTCATGCATCTGATTTGTCTTATTCATCTTACTTATCAATCTATCTGCAACACTAATGTCCGATCCTTTTCCAAAAAATAGGAGATAAGTTTGCTTTATTTTTTAGATCGATTTTGTAAGGTTAATGATAATTAAAAACCTGTTGGCGACAAACTATGTTGCACTTGCAACATTTACTAAGCACATTTTTAATATCAAACATACAATAGAAAAATGACTATTCTTTACCTGTGAGCCAACTGTATACATAACGAAGGGTTTGAGAATTTGTTAGTGACGTATAATTTATTAATTTCGCTAATCTTAGGTTGAGGTCATACACTCATTTCAGGTTTACTTGAAAATCAGAAATTATCAGCGATCCTCATTTTTCTACCATTTCATTTAAAAAACAATTCAACATAGCAATGTTTACGAAGCTATGATTGTATGAAATATTAGAAAATCAGTAAAGGTTTTGTTATTGTGAAATTCAAATAAAAGAAAAAT
>JAHZNE010007837.1:0-14979 GCA_027744055.1 Callyntrura sp. NNG-2020 | reverse complement strand
ATTGCTTATTGCTTTCTGTTAAAAATTTGCATTTCAACAAGATAATGTTGCACAGCCGACTGAACCCATTAGACGTACTTGGTTAGTACTTATTAACGGCCAATGGACCAATCAGCATAGTAAGCCTTTAAAAGGATGAGTTTGATCTTACCATCATGCCAATTCTTTGTTATTTGTAAATCGCATCGTTTTTTGGTCTTACCCTTACCGAATCAGCTTGTTTAAAGCGAAAAAGAGCAGTCTTAAATCTTAATTAAATTTTTAGACAAATAACGTTTTTCGCGCATATATCTTATCTTGGAGTTGGAAATTCACCGTAGCTAGCGTACGTGAAATATAAAAAAAACAGCATGTATGTTGGGAATCATATTTTGCAAAAAAATTCGACAATGAGGTCCAATTGGAATACTGGAACCAGAGAAGTATAACTTCACAACTAACCAATTTTAATAAGTTGAATATTCGTGGTAGTGGTATTCCGCCTACACGCCAAAAAGAACGGTGAGCCGTACAAAATATGCACTGCTACATCCTATATCTATATTGGTCCTGGTCTAAAAAGCGACAGCTGTATTTTCTCGTTTCGCGAAATCGATTGTGGCAACATAAAAACTGAAGTTTCCTTTTGGCTCAGACTGTTGTTCAAATTTTAATCGCAAAGGCAGACAAGACAAAAAATGCAATAAATGCTGAGCATCATTACATGGAAAAAAATAAGCTTTCTAAAAATTCACGTATCAACTAATTGCAGAATTTCATTGTCACTCACAATACCAATCCGCGTCAGATTGTCATTGCAATACGGTCCCTTTATGATGCTAAAACAATCGCACATTTCCTGAGACTTGAAACATGTAACATGTTACAGGTTACAAGACTTCTAGTTTTATAGGCCATGCCATCTTTGACAAAAGTATGTGGCTTAACAAAAGCAGTGACAGGAAATGCCACGCATACCGATTTCAAAGTAGTATCCACTGAATTAACGAGTAGGCACGGATTCGAAAATCATGTACAAAAAAGTCTATATGCTCCCGGAAGAAACGACCTTTTTGTGCTGAACTAATTGTAAGATGTTGAACAAATATCTAGTTGAACTGATAGAAAACAATTTCACCTCGTTGAAAAAATACGACAGGAAGAGAGAAATGCTCCTTGTACACTTCACTCTAAATTTTTCAATCTGGGTAGCTGTATCGTATAAAAAGCTTCAGTTGCCCCATAAACTCAAGTAAACATGTATCTATGTTTTTTTCATTTTCACAACTCACTAGTTCAATTGGGCAATTCGAAACGTGAGATATAGAAAAAATGCATATGATATAAAAGAGTCTGCACCATGTGCATAACAGCAATAAATAGACACTCTCTTTTCACCCTACATTTCGTTTTTTGGATGGCATATCGGCAGCTGAACAAATATTATCGCTAAAAGCACGGATTTCAAAACGAAATTCCTACAACATTAAAATTCATCCCATGATGCGGGAGCGAGTATAGACCATCTTAAATTTCAACGTGGTGGTTTATTTTCTTTGATGACGAGCGCAGCGCCCAACATACATTTTTCCAACACAAATATGCGCCAACATTTGCAACCAATTGACGTAAAAACAACAATGGGTTTCAAACACTAAATTCTATGGCTAGACCATAAATAAACAAAATTGCGAGCAGTACAAATCTAAATTATGAAAATAAACTACACTGGGAAAACATTACTTTTTATGCCCTTTCCTTCCCTTCTTCACGGTAGTTTTGCAAATATTATTGTATGCTTGGATATATATGCCCTTTCAACCCTATAGTCACATCAGCTTGCCATAAAAATATCTACCCAACAACAACTGACCAATGATAACTGTGGAATTTTTAATATCTTCACAGTTCGTTTTCGATGTTACTTTCGCCTTTCCATTGAAGTATTCTACTTCATCCCAGTCCTACTTTCCACATCACGGGAGACATGTTATGTGGATGCAATATATTGTTAAACCATATACGTACATAATGCAATACTAGTTTTGATAGGACACCCAATAAATCCAACCGCATCAGACATGTCGGATTTTGTTGACGTATTCATCGTCGGTATGGTGGACTTATAAAACCTCTCGACTTGATAATAATAATAATAATAGCAAACCAAATAATCCATAAATAGTAAGTATAGGCGCGGCATTAAAATATCTACGCGGGACAGGAACAAACAGTGACAACAGAAAGCTGGTTTTACATTTTTCACAGACTGCGGCTGTAACTCTCAACCAGTCACCAGTCTATCAAAATGCTTTATTTTGCTGTGCCCCAAAAATTTTATGTCGTGGAGTTGCCGACTAGGGGAATCAGTGAAAATAACTTTATCTCCTGCAAAGAAATAAACCTTTGCTATTACTAGAAGACAAACAGACAGTACTGACTGTTGACATAAAGTAACCTACCAAACGTTTCAGAATTATTCTACAAGTGCATACACATTAATATGAATGTACTACTGTTTATACACATAGGGAAAATATAATGTGACTGTTTTCTCTATAACCGATGCAGTTACGGCAATATGAACTAACTTTATGTGAGCCGTGGGCCTTTTTTGCAGGAAAGGGAAAGACAGAAAAAGTTAGGTTTGCAAACGTGGCAGATCATTTCCGAAGTACGTTTGCATCTCTCTATATTCGTGCAGTACACCATTTATGCGCCGTGGAGTGGTGGTAAAGAAAGATGTATTTGCATGTCTGCATTTACTGTACATCATTTTTTGTATATGCTCAGGTTTTGGATGAAATCCATTTTATTTTTCAACGAGCATATCATCTTGACTAGCTGCCAAATCATATGCATAAGATGATGTTTTTGTCTTTCTCTGTAGTAATAGCAGCAGGAGTACAAACAAACGGCGCAATATTATTTCGTTTAAAAGAGTAGCGCATAATATTGTTCCTGCAGATATACATACTCCATTTTTGTCCATCTATGTAAACCAAACCGACGCCATATACCAAATACCATATATTATGGTAAATTTTGATTTGATGCGTGCACGTTATGAGAGTTTGCACAGTTATACATACTTGAAAACTATATTTTGGCGATAAAAATGGTGCAATGTAAATAAGCGATATAATTCTGTCATATGCAGAAATTCGGGTGTCTATTGTTTGCGCAATACCCGTCGTTCGTTGTATTTTTACAAATAAAAAAACTTTATCTCTCTAAAGAACATAAAACAATAGGCAAAATCCAGCAGCTGCCTTTTATCTTCACGGGGTAAAGAAAACAGTGCATTCTCTCATTTCAGGGAGTTTTTTTCAGCGCTCTACAATCAAGTTCATTATTTTTGGTTCCCCTCCCACCACGTTATGTCAGTAGCATTACTTGCAACTTGAGAGCCACAATGGAGTATAGGCATTGGCGGAGGAGAACATACGTTGGAAAGTAAATATGGAAGCCCATACATAAATATCCGTATAAAGTACACCCCACCAACCCTTTGTACTAGATGTGCAGCACTGCTCTTGCACGCTTGTTACTATTTTCTACTCTATCAACGATTTCTGCTATTCACAGAAACACAAAGGAGAAGAGAAGAAAGAAGAGAGAAAATATTGTCACCACTCACGCAAGTTTTTGTCCTGCCTCGGCTGATCCATAGAACTAAAATTAAATGAAGAAATGAATGTGCTGTAGATACGTTATTGCTTATTACTATTACTATCCTTGAGTTAGGTAGACATAAAAGCGTTGTTGTTCTTACGTCGCATTCATTCAAAGGTCCGTCATGTCCAGCTTCCTCACAAAGAGACTCAGCAAACTGGAACTGAAGAATTGTTCGTGTAAAGTAACGAATCATGTCATAGTCTTGAGCAACGTGAAAGATAGCAGGACAGTCAAGATCGGCCGAGGTCCTTTCAACGGGAGCATGGACACCCACGATTTCGTCAGCCAACTTCCAGAATTCCTCATTCCAAGTAGTCTGGTTAGGGTAGTCACCACGGAAAGCTTTCCATCGCCATAAGTCATTTAAGTAGTGGAATGAAAGTGCAGAGACGGTACTCAAGGACTGCTGGAATAAGTAATTGATTGTCGTCTCTGTTTTGTCGTTGGCCAAGTGGGTGGGTAGTAGGTAGGTATACATCATCATTCAATCAACACCAGCGCAAACAACCAGTTGTTGGCCAAAACCACAGAAAAAATATATAAACATGAGAAAAAACAAAACAAAAAAATCATTAGAAATTAATTACTTTTTCGTTAACTTTTAGAATTCAATTTTCTTGTAAAAACTTTGTAATCTGTTTATTTTCTGCTATTTTCCCCATCTTCAATCACGTCATGCTTTTGCATAAATTAATTTGATGATGAAGCAAGACAACAAAAGCAAAACCCAAGCATTCAAGAAAAAAACCCGTCCATTCTACGTTACGTATCCAATTTAGCGCAATCAGCGTAGGTAGTTGAATTCGTTGTCAATTAACAAACACAGTACTGCTTTCACCAAATGAATTTTTATTAAATCACCACTCAGCCAATACTTTCTCCGTAAAATGAAAGTCAAACAGGGAGAGAGATACTAGTAAACTATTTAAGTAACAATGTACTATGTGTACACTCTCGACGAGCGTCTAAAATTTTTCATCCAATTTACTTTGCTGTTGTTCAATTATGTACTCGTCCCACGTCTCGTATGCTACTACGTTCTCTACCCATCTATTTCCCCATCTAATATCTTACGCACGTAGTCATCTCTTTCATAATGAAAATTTAAATCAATTCCACCTAATTAGCTCAAACAATAATGAATATTTATGACTTGTGATTTTTAGCAGAAAAGTTTGCTCGCGCTGATGAGTGTGTGAGTACCACTGATTTCATAGGGTAGAAGCGTATCCTCCAAAAGTTTTGTGTGGTGTGTTTGCAAAGTACACAACGACTGACGTTATTATATGGAAAGGAAGAGACTATCTGTATGTGTGCAGGCAGATACATCAATTTCGCACATTCTATATGTGCCCATTTCCTAATATATCTTTATTTATGAATACTAGTTCCTTCTATATCCTACAGTACAGCTTCAGTTCTGTACAGTTTACAACGTACTACAGTAGGCGTAAACTTCAACTCATACAATGTAAGAAGCTGGATACATACATAGTACAAAAAGTTATACGAACTTCTTTTGATAATAAGATAAATATCTAAAGGCTTCATTAAAAGAAAATGAACTACTTAAGAAACAACTCAGAGAAAGTGAGCGAAATATCTTCCCTTGAAGAAAAGAATATCTTCCCTTGTTGCACAATCACTAAAACGTTTGTGATGAAAGTTGTAATTTTTACAAAAAAATCGTCTCGTTTTTTTCATCAGAGAGTGTACGCTTTCAAGACCATGATATTTTTGACTGCCTATTTGAAGAAAACTTGTTTTTCTAGATATGAAGCGCAAGTACCGGTCTGGATACTTTACGATCGCCTCGTTGTTGGCAGAGTAGGTGGACGCTAAAGCTTTTACCGTTTTTACTTTTAATGTAAACTATTCTACAAGAAGGCACCAACTTGTCGAAAATGTGAGTAGTGATTCCTCATTGTATCAAGTCTTTTGAAAACAAACTGTACTAAAATTTTCATAGCATTCCAGACGTTTTGGAAGTGGAATGAATGAGTGGGAAGATGGAAGCTAGTTTTGTGTACGCTTTCATCTTCCCCCCGTTTAAGTCAGTCAGTCGACATCAGTATATAAATACTTTCTCATTAAGATACACACGGTCACGTACCTCTAAGAGGGTATAAATACACCATAAGCCACGAGAGTGTGTAGCGGAGATGAGTAAAACTGGTCCAGAATTTTGTTATTGGACATACAATGTGTAATACAGCTCGCTAAAATAATTCTGAAGAAGACAGAGAGCAAACTTAGCAGCAAGAGAGGGAGAGAGAGAGAGAGCATCATGGCAAAGCAGCAGGAGGCTTTTCTCAGCAATAAAGCAGACAAACCGCAGTCATCTCTTTCTCTTTAGAATTACACAACTCCAAAAGAATCTATTATATCTGTTGTAGAAGTTGCAAGCATATCTTCAGTTGAAAAGAAAATGAACATAATATTGTATTTAAATACTTTCTCTTCTTCGTCTTCAAAAAATGTTTGCTGTAGTGTAAGCCAATTTATAGCCCAGTATATTGAGTTACTACAACATTTTCATGCAAAAGCAGCCCAGTGTTATAGTTTCCCGTTTTCTTTACACCAACCAACCACATAAAGCCATACAGCCATGTTCCATAGCCCCGGTAGCTGTTTCGGGTAATAGTCGCCCACCAAGAGACCAGCCGAATGGCGTACTAAGTACTTGCTTACTGCTACTATTTTACATTTTACCATCAATTGAATACGTAGCTTATAAGTGCGTGTGGTGCTGTTCCGCATCAGCTTCATAATGTGAGATTTTAGCAAATTACGACCATTATAATACGTGTGGATACACACAGAACGTGGCGGACGACGACGCACAAAATAAAATTCGGTAGTAAGCGGTGGTAAGTTAAGCAGTCGCGGTTACAGTCTAAGCGAAAATCGCAGCTGGGATGTTAAATGTTGTATTTACCCATACGAAACCAGACCCCACAAAAGTATTCTAGGCGTCCGTGTGTGTATAGATCGAGAGAGCTTATAAGGTGGCTAGGTATCTTCAAGACTTGCCAAACTTAATTAAGGTTTCTTAATGAAATTTTCAGCTCCTATTTTACTCTTTTCTTCGTCGCTCCCATATATACATGCTTTCTTCTACTGCGTTACCTTATTATTATGCGCTACTATTTCCCAGTTTCCTTTTGAAAAGCAAAACCTATAGACAACCCGTTCGCAGTTCCCACCACTAAACCAATAAACTTTATACGTATATACACACTGCTCCAAAATTACTTTCTGCAGCATCCTACCTAACCTACAACTACATGGGAATCTTTACAGCCTTTACGCCAACAACACGACCAAAGACGACAGAATACCGGTCCTTTGTAATTATTGTCATTGCACAAACAGAGCAGATAAGACACTGACTCTGTAATATATGAACGCATTATCTTATGCAATTTTACGTTAACTGGAGAAAGGACTGTGAAACTAGCTTTGTTTTAACAAGTTATTAATGAGAAGTGTAGCGGAGAATATATGTATAGTATTTATTTAATATTTGGTTGTGAAAGGCCAGCCAGGGGAAGAATTCGTGGAAATTGAAAATTTATTGTGACAATGTAGGGACGTGCCATTTCAAGCAAAAATAGTGCGGTCACTCGGCAAATACCGTACGTTATTAAAAGAGGCACGTAATATAAGAGTCTCGGAGTTTAAGTACCAACCTCTCGTTTTCATTCCGAGGTACAATTATAGTAATAATGCAAAGAAATGCAAAAAGACACGAAAAGGAAGGGGAAGACGCTCTTATTTTAAAAAGAAAGTTTCCATTTTGACTATCCGAGTAAATACGAAATAGAGACTATATATTATACGAGGGAAATTTTAATTGCTAAACTCTTTTCTGCAAATTCATCTAAGCGTGGCTCCTGTGCATATAATTTACTGCCTGAGTTAATGCTTTCGAATTGAAGATAGTGTATTCAAGGCTGGTAAAACAAGGTTTCTGCATTTGCTCTATCGATTTTAAATTCAGATGTGGTAGTTTAAAACGTGCTAGTGCACGAACGTGCTTGCTTTATTTATTTAAGTTGAAGCCGACCTGAAAACGTGCTTTTACCAAACACGTCGTTAAGAAGTCCTTGTGCTAAAATTTTATATTGCTGCAGGAAAAATGGCCAGCAAACTTGCTATTTACACAACGACATTGTAATGAAAATGAAACTGTAAAAAGTTGGGTGTATAATTTTGTGTTAATTGATCGATCAACACTGAGGGAATCCCGTAGAGGAGAGGAAGAACCGTATCGAAAGATCCTGCAGCCATTACTACAGAGCAGTATAAAGGGATAAAATGCACGCTAGTATCTTCGCATTTCGCATCCTCATAAGCAGATGTAATTAACCTAACTAAAAACAGAATGGGTCAGATGGTTCATACAGAAGGAGCATGTATGTATGTATTTGTCCTATCTTAAAAATACAGAAAATTTAATACCTGAAAACTTCTGACGTCCATATACCCCATTACTTATGTTATATAAATATAAGACCTTCCATATATTACTTTCTCCTAATTACTATTATGTTGAGCTATACAAACGATGCTTTTAAGGCAATGGGGTAAGACACTGAAACCAGTGGCAGGGGAGTTGCCATAAACTAATCTTAAGTATTTTCTCCAAGGTCTCAAAGTTCACATCAAACTAATGGTAAGCTGTTCATTTTAGGGTCATGTAAAACGCCAACTCAAATGTATTTTGACTAAATAGCAGGAATAATCATGATTGCAGCTACAAGAGAGTAATGTATTTAACTAACGTATAGGTTAAGTCAAGCAAACTACCAAGATAGGAATAAAATAGGTAAATCTTCCGTAAATTAGAACAGGACCAGCAGATTGCATTTTTCTAACACATCCTACAACATTTAGTTTGCTTTAAAACAAATTCTTGTTCAACAAAAAATAAAACATGTTAAAAATCATTCAGAGAAGGTGACTTTTACAATAGTACCTTATACGTGTTTAACAGGATAGATTAATGTATACCGTGTGTATAGGTATATAGTAATCTCCCGATAACGATTCTCAAAGCTCCCAATTCACAGAGATTGATTTACATACAGGATTTGATTATGATTTGATAAGATTATGATTACAGTTAAAATTTAACCACTCTCTCGTGTTGACGATCGATATGGTTATTCGAGGTATCCAACGAGGGTAAATCCCCTTTACTTAAAAAGCCACCGAGCACGTATAAAGAGATACAGTATACAATTAAACAAAATTAAGAGGATACATATATATTACTAGTCTAAGCTGGTCCTAAATAATCAGTTGAATGCGAATACGTCAGGCATGAGTATTTGGAGAAAGTAATAACGCATTCTATGTTCCAAGCACTCCGAAAATAGACAGAATTTAGGTACTAAGCTTTAAAATATTTCGTCCATTTGAGAAAGCGTTGTACAATAATTACGTATGAAAAAGGTATTTTGTTCGGGTATGAACTAAAGAGTAAAATGGCAGCTGACGTAAACCAAGAGAACTAACAACAATAAAAACACAAAATTTACGTAACCACATTGCTCTTACAGCGATCGCTTGAAAATATCGTAAATCCTGTACGACACTAAACATGAGCCACCACCACCGGTTTTTGGAATAGTATCGTGTTCAGTGAGACCTGGTTTCGGTGACGCACTTTTTGTAGATGGCTCAACCATGCATAGAAATAACAGCGAGGACAAACAAAAAGGCCCTCCCTGTATGTCATAATATATTTTTCCGATCAAATTAATCTGGATAGTGTCAACCACCGCCTCCAAACCAGCATCAAACCTTTCGTGCTTGGTATCGTCAAACGCGGGTTGGGTTCATTTACTGGCTGGTGAAATTGAGCAGGATACATTTTCCCTGTGAACAGTGAACAGGCTATGCTGCTGTATGAAAATGTGTGCTTTTATAGTATTTAGGCATAAAGAATGGGAGAAATACCAAGAAAATAACTCTGCAAGGAAGATTACAAGCTTTATAGTTGTGAACGTCTACCTGGATACATGCAAACACCGAAAAAAGCTTACTTTCCTGCACACATTTTCCTGGATTAGCAGCTTTTGGCGACATGTAAGGCCAGAATCCCGATGCTTTATCACCTTACTGCCGTTGTACCACTTTATAAAAAGCAGATCCCTTTCCACGATGCCCTTGTACGCTCGAGTTTAAAAAATGGGTTAGGCATTGTACCGTGTACCTAGGAGATTTTTAGGTCTGGCATCCCTCTAGAGACGCCATTCACATCCGCCATATTGACGAAGTTAGCAGAGAACGGCAAAGACCAATCATAATGAAATTAGTTAATCCGAACAAATCGCAATGAAGCAATGTTTGTATTAAATGTGCTACTTCTCCGTTGTACATGGAAAGTCTTTTCAGGAAATAATGCATGATGTAATTCGCCAAAAGCAAGTAAATACATTGAAAGCATGGAACATGGAACACGGTTGATATGATTCTAAATACTCTTGACCAAACCATCGCATGACGCAAACATAGTACATTCATTTAGTCATTCAATATCAGTAGAATCCTTGAAGGGATCTATGCATGCTATTCTTTTTCTCACTGTCTACTACTACCCAACCTAACAAATGTATAACGACTAAGCGACTAACAAGGTCTAAAGATCCTTCCTGCATAGCTGGAATTAAAGATATACCATATATAATGTGTGACCTCGCTTTTAAGCAAATATCCAACATAGAAGTGTGTATACATTTACGCTGTTAATACCCCATTCTAGTTAGCTATAGTCACTGGTGAGTGAATAAAAATTGGATCGAAGGAGGACAGAAGAAAAAGCAGATAAAGCGCAAAAACCACCTGCAACGCTTTTCTTGTTAACATAAAAAAGAAGACAAAACTGGCAACAGAGAAAGCTAGTAAAATTGCTGACGTTGTTGGATCTGGATCATGATGATGATGATAATAATGATGAGGCAGCATTGCATTACAACGGTATATACCATGGAGCATGAAAAATAGTATGAGAATAAAAATTTTGCTATTACTAACTACATTACAACTGCTGATACTCGTCAAGTATGTACATTAGGAATATGATATGTTTTGTAAGTTTATACGGATGCTACGTAAAACGCAAGTCTTGACTTGACCACAACATGATGGTTTGCTACAATGAAATAATAACCATGAACAAAATCCAGACTACGTCATCATTGGTAATGTTAGTAGCAAGCAAAAATGATATTTGCCAGGAACAAGCGAAAATGTCAGATTTTGGTCAGCGTAAAAAACGACTTCACAGGAGACACGAGTTAATTTGATGAATAAACAATATCTGTGTGGTTTGAGCACTTTCGTATGGTTGTTGAATTGAATAATTTGAAGCACTGAATTGTAAAATTATGTAAGCGCGAGATTGATAAGCGTAGGTCAAAGTACATTAAATAATAACTACAAAGCGATAAGATAACTGTTGTATTTGATAATAATTTTAAGGTTCAAACAGTCAAAATGGAAATTCCATATCGTTCCACTGATCCCTTCTGTAACGATTACTACTAAGCTCAACTGCCACGCTGATATGTTGACACATATCACATGCCCACAGGAAGTGAGCTCTGCCTGCACCCCTCCTCTCTAACCGACGCTTTGAGATATCAAATGGAGGTATAATATTATAGGGGGAAAGTGCATCAGGCATCCTTTCGGTGTGTAGTCTGTTATACAGGCAATATATAAATCTGCGGCATTTGTTACAGTTACACGTAGATGCATGCTTCATATAAAAAATACAATAAAAGAGCTCCTTGTGCCAATCAGGCAAAACTGAAAGAGTAAACTTACCATTATCCTGTAGGAGACTATCAAGAAGACCGATGGTGTACAAACATTACTTCCATCCCTGTTTGATTGCGACAGAAAATGGATTACAGTTCTCACGAGTATCTTATACGTTTGCGTTTTTGGTGTTCCCGATGTGTGGTGAGAGGTTTGTGTGCCCAGTCAGTCGTCACGTTGCACGAGAGTAAAAGGGGAAAGGGAACGGAAATGAAATAAATAGAAAAAATACTGGTAAAGGAAAAGTGATGATGAAATAATGGAGCAAGAAAAAACAAACAGAATTGTTTGCTGTTAGCTCAGAGAAAGTCGTACAAAGATGTGATTTATTTAATGAAAAAATACACGCTGCTCTTGACTAAAGCTTAACAATTCCTAAATTAAAAAATAAACGATATTATGTACTATAGAGTGCCGATGTGTTTTCTGTGTAGCGTATAGGACACACATGTCATATTATGTATGTTCACTGCTGCTGAAAGCTTATATTCAGTTGTTTCCTTCCTTTAGTATGCCCTTTATTCCCCAAACTTAGCATTCTGGACTTGTGAATCGCGTCATAAAATATTTACACAGATGGAAAGCACACAAAAACTTGTTCAATGCACTATACTCTAACTTCAGTCTTCCGGTCTCACTCTTTTGAACGGTTCTAGGTGAAATGTTTTCATTAACTGTTTCATTCTGTCTGGTCGATGCAGTTTAACGTTAAGGTTGACATCTTCAGCGGAAATTGAGCTGAAATTAGAAGCACCGACGTAATTATTTTATGTCTACCCAACAAACAAAACATGCACAATATGCAAACGAGAAATACTCGTGGGAACTACAAAATCTACACAAAACTGCTATTTTAAAAATACGTAAGATGAAACTTACACATGCCGTTTACTTTCCAGCCAGCTTAAAAAGTGGGTAACTATTCTGTACGCTAGTATACCACCATAAGTACAGGCTCCTAACAAAATAGCTCCTAATGCCCAATACAAGTACATCCACATTTTGTTATAAACAGCAGCAGAGAGCTAATTCTGGAACCTTGTACCTTTCATCCGATATGTCACTTCAGTATAAAATTAACAGTAAAAAAATTCCAGTATGTTAAACATACATCCTAATATCACAAATACTTGAAGGTGGAATGTGCTTCACTGTCGCAATACCGGTTGCTACTTTCGTATCATCAAAGCGGTCATATTTTTTGTCAAATTCTGCTGACACTTATTAAAACGGCATTATACACTCTACTGATACTAATATGATGTAAAGAGTTTTTACGTCTTCCGATTTACAACCTAATGGCAGAACACGAATGCGAGTGTCGAGTGTACCATTCGATCAGATACGGCGACACCATAAAATACACTCATATTCACTTTCAACGACGACGTTACGTTATGAAGAAAAAAATCACTTCTACTGGAAATGAAATACGAAATACTACTACTGTGCGTTAGCAACTAGCAGCCCTACTTCAGATCATATAGAATATATAAACTTGTACGAAAACAAAAGTTTCTAATATTAGCACATTAGCACTATCACACTATCAGACCACTCTATAGTGATTTTCTGATAAAAGCAGTTGCAAACTTGTTAAGAAGTTGTTCTCACGCTGCGCTACTTTCAGTACAGTTTTGGAAATTTTTATACAACAAATACCAGTTTTATCGTTATTGCAAGTGTAGCATTATGGGAGTCAACACTATTATTATCATATCATATATAGTAAATTACTATACAAGTATCACTCAAGTACTCACTTCACCTTAAAACCCAGTGCAAACAATTTTCCTCAAAATTTAGCAGACTCGGTAAGCGTAATGCAGTAAAAGTAGATAAGAACTGCCTATTATCACAAGAGGAGATTAGATTGTGTGAAGCGTCGAAGGTCACGGATGAGATAATGCAAACAGACCAAAAAACATGGATGTTGTATTTCAACAAGGCGATGTATTATACTAACAAAGCACAATTGAAAATACCAGCACAGCAAACGTGTGGGTGTAGTGGTAACATTTTAAATAAGTCGTTCAAAGATGCAATATATTTATTTGGTCTGCTTGTTTTGCATTAAATACATTACGGGTTAAAAGATGATGATATACAGGTGTGGATCACTATGTTATTCGTACACTCTTGATGATGACGGTTTGCGTGTGGCACTAGTGATTATTGTAGGTTTATTAACAATACAACAACAGAAAAATGAATAAACGGCAAACACTATGTACCTCTGTGTTTGAAACGAAGAGAGCAATCTGAATTGGCCTGTCTTCTTCGTACTCTACCTGTTTTTTGCATGACAGTCGCACCAACGAGGACAATAATAACGATGACGAAACAGACGCTTGGGGCTTCTCCTGCGTCAAAGAATTTATATTCAAAATTTACAGCACTACGAGGAACTAGCAAAAAGACAAACGGAAGATAAATGAAATTATAAACACGCGTTCATTAGACAGCACGTTATAGTTTTAAGGTCGTTTATATTTCTGCTCGAGAGGTAAGATATACAAGGTGAGCAGGCTTTTTTGTGACGAAGAAGCGCACAGCGCACTACAACACAAAAATTTGAAGAGCATCGTCCCCATCCGTGCACCTACAAAGTTAAAAATGTTTTGTAAATAGAAGTACCTAGCGCACGACAAATTATATGTACCTTTCCTACACTCCAACAAAATTGAGCACCGCATCGTGTCGTTATTTGCAAAATGGGTGTCTGTCTATATAAAACTCACTAAAACTTTACAAATATTATCGTGTAGATTGGCCACATATTTATCGGCATGTGCACAAAATGTTACTGCGCGTTGCAGGAAAGGAAGAGTTTGCATATATAATAAATAGGATGTTTTAATCGATTATTACAATGTACGTTTTGTTAAATTATACTCTGTAACAAACATGTGTAAAGCTGCAACCTTCGTGCAGGCTGACAAATAATGTCAATATATCAATATTCGTATAATTGGCAAGGGAAGACAAGACATGTAATACTAATGCCGTATGCCATGCTGCAAGATTGATCCGTAGACAGGAAAAGCCGAACCGCATGCCGCACCGCAGCAGCAAAAAAGTCTAAAATATGAAGCGTTTGTGCGAGTACACATGTATACATATGTCAAAATATATTTAAAACCGCTAGAAATATCTAAACACTAAAAATACCGAAACTACGAGCAGCTGGGAGTCTATAATTTGTTATAATCTCATGGATTTAGAATTGCATTCGACCTTCATTAGAACCGCTCGAGCTTGTAGACGACGAAATACATGTTGTCGTGCATAATGAATGGGAGGGATGATGTTATTATGTATTTACGCAAGCGATTTGCCATGAAATTTTAGAGGAATCATTAATAATCCAGAATTTGTCATTGAGTTAAGGTACTTTATAAAATGAAAGGATATTTTGTCACATAGGCTGAAGGATGGGAATGGGATACTTCTGTTTCCTCATACAGGGTTGGGCAGGCTAAATGAAGC